>UCOK01017850.1:0-58953 GCA_900474325.1 Synergus umbraculus
ATATATATATATTTTAATATCTGGATATTAAGTTTTAAATTCCACTGATTTTCAGTGACTCTTTTCTCATGATTTTAATCAGTGAAATTTAACTGATTACCAGTCAAAAGTCACTGAAATTTTCAGTCACCTTCACTAAACTACTAAAAATGTCAGTGACTTTTCACTGATTTCAAGTAGATTTTTCACTGATTAAAATCGTGAAAAAAGAGTCACTGAAAATCAGTGGAATTTGATTGGTAATCAGTTAAATTTCACTGATTCAAGTTTAGAGAGTAGATATTACTTTTTAATATCCATTTTTCTCCGTGTAAACTACTAAAAATTTAATTGACTTTTCACTGATTCCCAGTAGATTATTCACTAATTACTCACTGAAAATCAGTGGAATTTGACTGCTAATCAGTTAAATTTCACTGATTCAAGTTTAGAGTTTGTCCTCCAAACGTCCTCTATTCTTCTATTTTACAAAAAATAGATCCTGTGATCCCTAAAAAAGGCAAATCCCAATCACCCAAAATCTAATTCCCCAGTGTCATATTCTTCAAAGTGTCACAGCATTTTTCTCGTCATTTCCGGTTTTTTTTTACGTCACGTCTCACACTAGCTATCGCTATCTTTTAAAGCGCTTGCGCAGGAACGTAGGCCTCGCGGTCCTTTGGTGTCGAGGTTGTGTGCGCGGGCGTTGTTTGCCAAGGGGGCATTGGGGGGTCGGGTGGGGTTGCCGGAGTGTAAGAGGAAGACACCACGTGACTTGGCCTCGCGGATATATAAGCAGACCGGATCGAGGCAGGAATCAGCCACTCACCGGCTGGCTCCAACGTAGGCAACTAACTGTCAACACGTGCTCCTGCACTCGTCCATCGACCACCAAGCAATCGCCCTTTAAATTGCCAAATACCAAATTGGGAGTCCCATCTCTCCACAGAGAGCGAAGAATTTCACAGGAGTGAATAGCCGCACGTATAATTGGAAAAGTCTCAGGCAAAATTTCGTTGAGGCAGGTCGTCGACTGTCGACGAAAAAGATGGCGAAAGGACAAGAGAAAGAAAGAGAAAAGAGCAAAGGGGCTTCTCACCAAGGAACATTGCCCCCAGGCACGAGACGAGAATGGGAAAATCGACACATGCGCAATAAATTTCCACATACCACCGACCAAGAATGGATCCAACGACGGGAATTTAATCTTACGGACCTGGCATCAATATAACGAACCGGAGATGAACTGAATCGGTTGGGAGTTTCAAACAATTTCAACTGATTGGGAGTTATTCAAATTTATCCGATATATTATTCAAGGCCGGGGAAAAATTCATTAAACTGACGGACCTGAGAGAATCAAGGACTACAATCAGGAATTATCCGAGGAATTATCACGCAGAGCCATTGAACCCACTTTTTTTTTGGATCCCTTATCGGTCATTGACCGACTGATTATGCATTAATTAAATAGTTCAAGATTTAAGTAAATTGAGGGGCCGGAGGGGATAAAGTCCAAAGACGGGGTAATCATCTCATTTTTTTTTTAAACTGATAATCTCTCTTCCTTATTTGTTAACGACGGATGATATTTACGGGATGTGGGGTTGGAAAAGGGGGCTGCTTTTCCGGTGAGAATTAGGCGTGACCTAGACACGCTCGTCGCTTCGCGGCTAATTATACGCGTCGCTAGCCCAAATTCTCGAGAGCGATTCAGGGGGCGGTTCGTCTAATTCTAATAAAAGATGTTGCACAATCTTCGGCCTGTTGCGTAGTCGATGACAATAATAAGAACGGAGAAAGAGAAAAGGAGCGCCCGGGGGGGGGGGGGTGAGGGGGCGGAACTGGGATGTAATACTATCTGGTAGAAACATCGCACGCTTCATTGTTTGTGGCCTTGCTCGCTTTATTCTGAGACAATCTTTACTTATAATGAGTCGATTATATTTGAAGTACCAAGTAGATCTTCAATCCATATCCAAAATTCGAAAGCCATCTTTTTTTTGTGTATGTTTAATCCGGATCGAGGATTTGAAAGCCAGAATCGAAAATCGACCTTGCTATATCTCAATATATATTATATATATATTTTTTTTGCTATATCGAACTTATCCCAATCTTGTTGACTATTATTTTTCACGTTCTCGCTGGATGACTTGAACCTCGTCTGACGTTGCAGTTTATCTGCTTTCACAACATCTTTCGACAACAGAACTTTAATCGCTTTGTAAATAAAGTTATTTTGCGGTTTGACGCAAGCGGGAATTAAAGGTGGAAAGCGACTCCGTCGAAATGCAATTATTCGGTAATTTTTTTAAATTCCGAGAATGATATATTATCTAAAAAGTTAGGAATCTGAAAAATTGTCAATTTATTGATACTCCGCGATATGGGATTGGAGACTTGAATGGTGATCGATGGCTTTTGATCATTCTAACGAGAAATCCGTTCGTAATTACTTCCGGCTCCCGGTTATTTTCCTCATAAGCTACATAAGGAAACCTTGGGAACGGAAATTCACTTTCGTCCTCGCTTTACCTATTCACGTGTCGTCTCGTTTTATAGGCTCTAAAAATCCAGTCACATTTAAATGAAAATAATTACTGTCATAAATAATCCAGAAACAATTATAAATCTCGTTAAAAAAAGTCGTTAATCGTTAATTGCATGAAAAATGACTCATTTAATTATTATCTGATCATCTGTATCTTATCAGGAGAGGTGATTGCAAGAAATCTTAACAACGAAGATAAAGCAATAGCAATAATAATACATTAATGTATTGTTGAGAATTCTCAACTTTTGATCATTTTGAATCATTTAAATGACGATTTGTTGGACTTGAAGCATTTTGGATCTGGCGCTGGTGTTTGGATCAAAGAAATTTGCTTTGACTCGATAAAAGTCGGTATTATTGTGTCTTTTTTTCGTGGCTAGCTGCTAACAAAGACGAAAGACTGGAAAGCTAGTTAGTTACTAATTAGATGACTTTGTTAGCAGCTTGTTCGCAAGTGGCGATAGAAAATGTTCTTTTGTAACCAGACAGAACTTTACTGAGGTAAAGTGTTTTCCCCCGACATTACGCACGACTTGGCAAACACACGGTGACGTGAACCGAAGGACGTACACTTACTTGCACATATACATGTAAAAAGCAGCTTATACTGATTTGATCTGTACGACACTCTGTCTGAGTATGTGTCCACAAGTATCTTTAGTTTTAACATGAGAGGGAACGAGACGAAGCCAAGAACCGCAGGCAAATCGAGTGAAAAAGACACAACGCGTCTCCTTAATGTCTATGTTATCAGTTTTGCATGAAATCGTATACTTATTTGCCATGCTAAAATAGACGCGTTCGACCGCATAGTTTTTGAGGAAAAAAATTGATATTCAATGCAGTAAATATACTCTTTTGTCTGAAAGAGAGAGATATATATATACCTATATGATACATATATACCTTCTCATTTACCAGAGCTCTGTCATCACCGTTTCGCTTCCATTTTGCATCACGTAGCCCCTTCCTTTCAACTCCATCCCTATCATCTTGATTCTTGAGCTGAAAAACAACTAAATACATGTATTTGGTCAGGGACTCGAGGCTAGGTCAAGAAGGTGAATTACCATTTTCATTTACGCCTCGCTTCTGATGTTTTCAATGACATTATGTTTGAAATTTGTTGAATGATTGGTTCGGCTAGGTATTTACTGGATTTACTTCAGTTAATCAGGTGTCTTTCAAGGAAGTTAAAAGGTAGCAGAATTCTGCTTAAAATGAGCCTAGAATGAAGTCATTGTCTCAATTTTTTAAGATGTTTGTATTCGATTTTATTATTATTCATTTTTATTTTTATTATCATTTTTCCATTGATCAGGTAATATTGAACCTTTCACGTATTTTAATTATAAATTTAAACCTGTTTACAATGCAGGGAAATAATTGTATCAATAAGTCAGATCTTAAAAAATTGACAGGCTCATTTTAAGCAGAATTTTAGTAGCTTTTAAATTACTTAAAACCTTAAAACTCGATTAATATTTGTCACTTCAGTCTGTGATTAAAAATAAACTTAACACGTGTAAATAAACAATGTTTTTATTTATATACATTTTTTCTGTGTATATTATTTTTTAAAGTTTGTGTTGAAATAGAAATTTTTGAAATTTCTATTTTAACATAAACTTTAAAAAATGTTTTGACTTTCAAAAATCTCAAAAAGATATCATATAAATCAGTCGGGGAATAAATAATTTGACAGGGAATTTAAAATTGCCTGATAATTCAGCTTGTTTCTTTGTCTTTTTGAGTGATTTACATATAAAAACGTCATTTCTGAAAATGCTTGTACCTCAACTCGATGTACTTTCCTTCATTGCTATCATTTTGAAGCAAGCAGGAGAAACACTGACGGCCTGCTTAATTTAGAAGCGCTACCTCATCGTTAAAATGTCGTAAACGCCTTCGCGATCTGTAACGGAAATTTTTCCCTAATTTCTCTTTTTTTCTATTTGTAAATTTTACTAAACCCTCTATATTCTCTCAAAATTTTCACCCACCACGAACGCATTTGAATACCTCAGAAAATTCAAAAAAATCAAAGCATTTATTTTATTTTATTTTTTTGAGAATAATTGGAATTGGGCAAAAATTCGTAGATTTAAACGTTAAAAATTCGTGACACAAAAATATAAATCCATCAAGAGTAATTCAATTGCATATTGCAATTCGTATTATAGAATTTACAGCAGTCTTAACAAAGGAATACAATATTCCACTTCATTATCTTCGCATTACTTGATATCAGAAAACAAATAAAAATTGTGGTATGTACTGAAAGAAGCGGGAGGGAGGAAGTTGGGTGGGGGTCAAATATCATTATCGGAAGCAGAAAAATATCTCGACCAGGGGTCTCTCGATATCACAAAGCTCACTTCACGTAAACAAGTATATTTGGCTAAGATTTTTGATAAATCACCTCCTCTGATATGCACTTTCTGTTTTCCATTTTTATCCTTAAACAAAGTTAGAGGACATAAAAACACCCCTCTTTTATTAACGTGTACAAATGTTTATTTCAATTGTTTTTTTTCCTCAAGAAACTGACAGAAATTCCTTATCTTTCATTTATTTTTAATTTTCCTTATTGTCCTTTTTCCGTTTTTTTTCTTTTTTTTAATAATACGTCTTCGACAAAACGAAAAGGTATTTTGTGCAATTGTACTGAGCCCGAAGCGTATTGAATTGCAAAAGCAACTGCAAACTGATACGCTGAATCCGTTTAACCCCGCTGGGTCAATGAGCTAAATATTTTTCACATAATTTCTTTGCGAAGAAGATCAAAATTTGTTGTTTGATATCAAACATAATAATAATTGTTATTATTATTGTTATTATTATTATTGAAAGACGAAAGCTAATTTATTTATCAGCAATCAGATATCAAGGCTAGGTGAGGAAATAATCTCGAGTTTTGGTATTAGCATACGAATAAAGGAGTGATAAATAAATTATTAAAATATGCAAATGAATACGTAGCAGTTGGTGAAGTTTGGTTGAAATGAACGCTAGCTTATCTATTCATTACGATTTGCTTGCCAAGTTTTTTTTATTTTCAATAGACATTTCGTAATAAACAACGAGTGTTTATAACAAGACAAACAACAGATTATTATCGGTTGATAAAACAGGTTCATTTACTTAACTGCTAGCAGCTGGGGAAATAATGATCCTGATAAATTGACTCATTATTTAGCAAATTTAATTAATTAATTAATTAATTAATTAATTAAATTAATCAATTTTTCCGATTTCTTCATTCACAATTGACAATATTTATTTTTAAGAAAACTATTTTCAATAAAATTGGCAGTAATGGTTTCTCAAGTTGGCATGATCATGAAAATTTATAAGACCCTGACCGGATGATTCATCTACCTGAGGGTTGAATTCTCAGAGCATCTCAGTTCAAAATAAAGAAGGCAATTTTATCACGTGAGTCATAGAAATGTGAATGTATTCACAGAATGGAATTTCTCGAATAGTAAAATTTCTCTGTTGATTTTTGTGATAAGGAATGAAAAGATTGCATTAAATATTGCAATAATGAAATATTTTCTCTTAATTTCGATGTTTTTTTTTTAATCAGAAAGGACAATTTTTATTTGAGGACCAGAATAACCTTGATTTTCTCTAGGTGGGGTCTCTAGGACCCCATAGACCTCGATCAGGGTTAATTACAGTAGTTTAATGCGTTTGGCCTTATTTTCTGGAAAAGACGGTCATTATCTACTCGTCACCGTTGATTATCGGAAATTTTCCTACTATTCTCTGCTTTTTCTTCGCCTGTCTCCCCCCCTGCCCCTCTATCTCTCTCCCTCTCTCTTTACTTGCGGTCTAACCACTTATTTTCTCTCATCTTCATTTCCATGTTTTCAATGCGACACCTATCGAGGAATTAACAAAAAAAATCTTTCTAAATTTGCTCAAATCGATTGAAATCAAGTGTCTAATTTGACTCGATTGTAGTGCGAAATTTAAATTACAAAATTAATTTCGTGATTAAGCATGTACAGTGAATTGTGCAAGCAAAAATTTTTTTTTATTTCTTTACGCGGAAGAAAACGATAGGCAATATCGATAAAGCGAAACCCGAGGTTCTTTCACTTTCGTTCCAAACTCGGCAGTTGCGCCATAAGAAGTTGAAACTGTTGATTTTCTTCGGCGCCTAATAATTAAGATTGTTTTGGAATTTCGCATAAGAATTTCGAGGATCAAAAAGAAAATATGCAAATGGACAGTGCCGTACGAGGCACAGAAGGCACCCTGTGCCAAATTTGGGCGCGTGCGATCGGAATCGGCAACCTACTGACATACTATCGACTGCCGTCACGAAATCGTGCTCGCTCCAATGAGAACTATGGTAGAGACCAAGAAAACTCACCTTTTATTTCTTATCTTCACAGATATTCTTCACTGAACAAGATATTTTTAATCAAAATTGATTTTTAATCAAATTTAGTTAAAAAATATATCCAAAATGAAGTAAAATGTTGGGTTTATGTTTAGATTGGTTTAGATTTGAGTTTAATATTTGTCTCGCGAAATTAAACTTGCATGACCTTCTTTCTTCACCTAAAAAATAAGAATAGTACTCTTTAAACTCTTTGACAGTCTTGTTCGTTCCGCTAAATAAAAATTATCTTAAGAATGTTCTGCTCCACTGAAACAGAAGGCTCCATAGAACAGCCAATTTGCATATTTTTGAGCGTGTAAATATTTAGGATCCATTAAAACTATCGCTTAGATAGAGTTTAGACCGTTATTTCTCGCAGCTTCTAACCGCACATATGGTACTTCTTTAACGGAAACCCATGTCGTAACCTTCCACTTCGATCTCAACCAGGCACAAAATCATCACCGTTCCCAATTGATTATACTCTCTAAATTTACAGGCATCCACAAAGACCTTCAGAGATAAAGTCTAATTTTCTTTCTTCTTATTCTTCTTCACTGCATATCACAAAATCTCGGTCAAATTAAATTGGTTCTAATTTAATTCGCAAGATGCTAAAATATTCTGTGTGAAAGTTGCAAACTTTCAGAAACGATTTAAATTTGGTGGCTTTCATTCTAATTTTTCGATAGCATAAATTTCTCCTGAAAAATTATTACACGACTGTACACGCCGTGAAGCATGTCTTGTCCGTTTCGTAACAAGGCCCATCCTAAAATTTCAAAGTCGGTCAATGGATAGAATGGATTTCGAAAAGTACTGAACCATTGAGATATAACGACAGGACGATGAGTCAGAAACGCATATTTATAGAGTCACTTTCGGTAACTGGTGAATCAGAGAACGAAGTTACTTACTCCGGCCATTTGTAGCTGTATGTTGCATGAAATGTCACATACATATCTCGTAACGCCTTCTCTCATTAATCCTCTCGTCGCGTTTTTCTATGACGCGAAAATCGCATTCAATTATTTCAATTGTCACACCAGTCACGTGCATTTTGCACCTTACCATTGTGCGCAGTCGCACTTGCGACAAATTCACTGCTCAGACGCAATGCAACGCTCTCGCGCATTATTTTCACCCAATGTCGATCGCTGTCTGATATAACGCTGATTTCCGTCCCGCGATGATCGCTTCCGGTTTTGTAACAGGGGCGATAAGATCTTTGAAATCAGATCAGCATGTTCTATTTTTCTTCCGCTAATCATTTTTGTAGTTTAGAGTAGTTTATAATTGTATGTGACTGGAGTTTGCTATATTTACGATAAACGAAAATGAAGAATTTTTCTTTTTTTATTACTTACATGATTCAGAATTTTCTGGTGGAAATTAGTTGTATGGAAAAAATGAATTATCAAAGTTTCAACCCCTTTGCGAATTTGAAACTCAGTTTATTTCATCCCTTAGTGAAATTTTATTATTTAACAAAATTACTCTAATTTGGCAAAATTTTGTTGCTGATTAATTCTTTTCAATGTTAAAATAAACCATGAAAAGTTTTATTTTCATGGTTTATGGCTCAGTTGGAACTCACCCCAAATGAACCAAAAACTTTTTCGGATATCTTTTAGCAATTTTAGCTATTAGAGAATTTTCTGTGAATTTTTTAGGGGTAATAGAAATTGACAACAGCTCTTATAGTTTATTTGGCAGATTTTAGAAAATTTCCAAGGATTTTGAAGAATTCCAAGGATTCTCTGATTTTCTAATGATTTGAAAAGATGTTCAATAATTTTAAGGAATTTTAAGAGGTTTTTAGGAATTTAAAGGGATTAGAAGAGATTTTTTTTTACATTTAAAAGATTAAAGTTCCCTCTGGAATTTTAAAGGAATTTAAAAAGCTATATGTTTTTAAACAATTAATTTAAGGGATTTTAACATCCTTCGTGGAATTTTAAAGAATTTAACGAGATTTTTATGATTTTTATAAAATTTTGTGAAGTTTTAGGAAATCTCAAAAGGTTTTCAAAAGATTTAAGAGATTTTTACATATTTTAACGGTTTCCAAAAATTTTAAGAGATTTTTAAGAATTTTAAGAGGTTTCCAAGATTGTCGTGAATTTTAGAGAATTCTAAGAGATTTTTATACATATTTTCAAAAGGTCTCATAAAATTTTAGGGTATTTCAAAAAATCTGAAATAATACGCGATTTTTTTGAAAAATTTCAATACCATTATTATTAAAGTTTATTCGCATCTTTAATACTTTTCTGTCAGGAAAATTTGTCGGAAATTCAAAAATAAATCAGGGAAATGTCAGGGTAACTGAAAAATTGAATTTGTGGCCAGTACCCTGTACAAATAAATTTGCAACTCTGTTTCTGTTTCTGTTTTATAAACAGTTTTTTATATGTTTATACTTTCAGTGGGTTTTAATACTCTACTTAACACAATATCTTCTGTAAGGAATAAAATTAGAAGTGAAAACTAGTATTCTCGGTAGGCGCGAGTGACATTAGATATCATTAATTTATTAGCATTCAGATTTATGCTCGATCACAGAGTTCGCTTTCTGTGGGTCATACGCAGAGTTACGTATATGAACGCGGATGCTTTTCAGTTGAAAAAGGAAATTTCTTGAACCTCTGATCCCATATTCGACAATGGAATTTCTAGAAATCGATTTGAAAGCTAAATGTTTTCATAGAAATATTCTATTCGAAAGATCCACTTGAGAGATGATTAGGTTTAATTTAGTAGACACTATCTCGTCACCTCTTCATGACATTTGAAATTTGTATAGAAAGCAAGGATAAAATATTTTTATAATTGGAAAATAATTTATTATTCTAGATTTACCTAAAACAGATTTTGTATTTTTTGTTTAGAGACCCCTAAGATAAAGCCCCACACCCCCCAAGAAATCCCCATCTTTCAGTTTTCAAGGTAAATTTTCATCTAATTTTCCTTTAAAAAATTAATTTTAATAGAGCCCCAATTAGATTATTGTGTATAAAAATATTGCGATGGATTAAAATCAAAAACTTTCGTCGGATTTCGAGAATTCTTTAAAAATGTTGCTTCAGAGTTTAATTTAAAATACCGTTTGATCAATTATATCAACACGGAAATTAAAAATAAATATATTATTATTTTATTCCGTAAATATTTATCTTTAAGGTACTGAGAACACGTTCCTTTTTCTTGAATACTTATTTTAATTGACTTCTTGACATGTTATTCGCATACGACCTTCAAACTTTATTCATAAGATTTCGAGATGGAAATAAAATGAGGACTATTCCAATCTCTTTAAATTACTTACATGAACAGCGCACGTGGACTCTTAGAAAAAATCTACTTTAGTCAAATTTAAATTTATCAAATAAAATCAGATATATAAATTTCGAAACCTCTTCAAAATATAGTATTGAAATATTTCATCATTGTTTACTTTATTTAATATGAATGTTAATTACTATAAGACACGCAAGGATTTCTCCTTTTAATTAGAGTATCAAAAGTCTTGTAATTTAAATTTCGCACGACAATTACTTAAATAATAGAAGTTATGCCTGAACGTGGCTATTTATAGCATAATAATGTTTAAAATTCGAAAATGATTTTATTCTAAGATAAAATTGATTACCTTTGCCTCGAACTTTATCCCCATATAAATTTTCATGGCCTATAAAAGTCTTTTTATCTTTTTATTTTTTTCTTTTTCTTTATGTTTGTATTATTATTTTGAGAGCCATGAAGAATTTGAATCCAGATTAAATGATAGTGACCCTGTCTATTGAACCTCATCTCTTTTTCAAAAGACCTTTTTAATATTCAGATACTACCGAAACTTTGAGGCATACGTCAGAGACAGGCGTTACGTGTCTCGTAAAACGTATCCCACCAGGGGAATAAATAAATCTTGGAAGTGACTAGAGTGCTTTAAAATGAGTATGTAAATAAACAGAGTTCCTTAAGTTAAGTCAGTACATCCCAGAATTTCCTTGACGGAAAAAAGCTTTCGAGTGCGAAAGATATACGAAGTCATTTTGCGAGAAGCCATTAAATATATCCCTTTCTGATGTCGCTTATGGCAAAAGGTAGCGCGTTTGTTTGGATAATTAACTACGGAGTTGAGTTTTATGCACATTTTGCTCTTCCAAGGTTTCCAATGAATTGCGTCGTAAAGACGTCTCATCCTCTGAAGAATCCTCGCTAACGGTAAAAAAAAAAGACTGTTCTGACCACACCATAGAAAATTACAACCCGCAGTTTACAGTAATTTATTTACGAAATTGAGATCTAAAACAATTCAGGCTTTTTTCAGTCTTTTACCTCATTTTTTATTACTTCTTTGACTAATTTAAAACTAATTATGATTTAGAGAAAAGTGAAAAATCTTCACCTTTTCCAAGCTGATCTGATTTCCGAATTATAAAAGCAAAAAAAAAAGTATAAGAAATAGTAGATTTAATCGCGAGGGACTTTCACGTTAAACGGTTACACTTCCTCGAATCTTTCACGAGAGGAAGTGGCAATGAAATCGCTCTACATCATTTTTTAAGAGAGAAAAGAATGGTCCAGAAATGGAGCCTTGGATGCTGCACTGATATTACTGAATGGTAAGACAGGATATTCCCTCTGATTAAACCAATGAACAAAAAACCTTTGTTCGGAGCAAAACTTGTAATTTACGACAATAAGAATAAGAAAGTCTTATTAAAATAATTAAGCTGATTGTTACGATTCTCTTTACTTCGAAACTTTTCAAGAAAAGAGAGCACGTGTCAGACATTAGGGGAAAGTAGTTTCTGTGGAGCGATTGACTTTTTAAATTGGACCACTTTCAGTTTGTGGGAGCTGGAATCTGGATGCTTTTCAGTACCCAGACATCCAATTTAGAGTTACGCAACCAGTGATGTAAGATTTTCGAGGAAAATCTTTAAAGTATTCAGTTTTATTATCTCGTGTATACTTTGTATCCTTTCTTTAAAATAATGTATTAATATACATTGTTTTATAGTTCGTTTAACAAATTTTTTTAGTAACTTTCCAACGATTACGAAGGATTATAAAAGAATTTCCACATTCTTTGAGATTCTCTGGGTTTATAATGATTTCAAGAGATTTTCTACAATTTTAAAGGATCTTGAGACGTGTTTAGAAATTTAAAGGGATTACAAGAGATTTGTACAATATTTAAAAGATTTTTTAAGGATTTTTCAGGATTTCATAAAATTTTAAGAGATTTTTAAGAAAGTTTTGGGAATTTAAAGAATTTAACTTAGAGGAGTTCAAAGATTTTCATGTTCCTGATGGAATTTTAAAGAATGTCAGGAGATTTTTATGATTTTAAAAAGATTTTATGAAATTTTAAGGAATTTTGAATAGTTTTCCAAAATTTTAAGAGATTTTTTACGTATGTTAAAGGATTCTAAATTTTTTCGTGGTATTATAAAGGAATACAAATATTTTATAATATTATTTATTTTTTTCCTTTATTTCATAAAATTTTGAGAGATTTTTAAGAAAGTTTTGAGAATTTAAAGAATTTAACTTAAAGGAGTTAAAAGATTTTCATGTTCCTGATGGAATTTTAAAGAATTTCACGAGATTTTTATAATTTTTAAAAGATTTTGTGAAATTTTAAGGAGTTTTGAATAGTTTTCCAAAATTTTAAGAGGTTTTTTACGTATGTCAAAAGATTCTAAAATTTTTCGTAGTATTATAAAGGATATTAAAATAATATTATAAAAATAAAGCTTGTAAGAATTTGAAAATATTTTAAGGGATTTCGCAAGATTTTTGTGTTTTATGAAATATTTTGCAGAATTTTAATGAATTTAAAAAAATCTTTACGTATTTTAAAGGATTTAAACGTTTTTCGTGGAATTGTAAATGAATTTGAATATTTTTCAACGAATTTAAAAATCCTTCAAAAGTAATTTTTGATTTTTAAAAGATTTTTTGAGATTTTTGTTTCCAAGAATTTTTATTTAGGGATTTTATTGCATTCTAAAGAATTTTAAAGTGCTTTATTGGATTTTTATGATTTGTAACAGATTTTGTGAAATTGTAAAAGATTTCATGGAATTTTAATATAGATTTTTAATGCATTTAAAGATTCACGTGGAATTTAAAAATATTTCAATAGATTTTAAAAATATTTTGTGGAATTTTGAAGGATTACAGGAAATTTTAAAAGATTCTTAGAAATTCAAAAAGATTTTCAAGTTTTTTGAGTTAAGATTCAGGAAAATGCCAGAAAAATTGAAAAATTGAATTTTATGGCCACCCTGATAAACCATTAAAATTAATCGGATAAGAAAACAAAATCTAATCAATCAAATGAGAACTGGAGCAATGAAAGCTTTTATTTAATTAAACATAAACCTAATAATTAATTGTCAAGGCTTGCTTTTATTAGTCTTCTTCTTAAACCCAAACGAGTATTAAAATCTAATGAAAACTAGTAAAAAATAGCTCTTTGCAAAATACTTTCGTATGACAATCTGAGTCGAAGGTGATATTCGTCATTCTGTAACCTAATTCCTACTTACAGCTGGTATTAGGCAATTCTTTCCTGATACTGGGTCTAGGTCCTTTCCAGACCAAGAATACTAATTCACTACACTTATGGTTGCTGCCAATTAAATAATATATAAAGCGATTTCTTAAGGCGCGGAAATGACAATTCAAATTTCGCACAATAATTAATCAATATAAGAGGTTCCTATCATAAAAATAAATTTGCAATTACATGTTAACATTTGCAATATTAAGTTTCTAAATATGAAAATTCAAATCTGATTCAAATATAAGACATATGTATTTGTATCTATATTTATGGAAAGCGGAATGAAGCAACGCCTAAAACACGATTGTGCCTCTATTCTTTTTGGAGACGTTGTGAAATTGAGGTGGTTACTTATATACGTAACTTAAATTTCACAGGAGGCGCGATACTGAATATTATTATTTTTCGACGTACAAGTGAGAGGCATCAACCGTAACGTTCGTTCCCCAGTACCGTTGAAAATGCGCGTTAGACCTGCTGCGAAGCCCGGGCTAATTGACGAATAAAAAATTAGAAACTTGGTCGGAAAGTCAAACTGGAAAATGTTGGCTCTTTCATAATCCAGGAGAATTGATTGCAACATCAAAATACGCCGACGCCCATACGTTAAGCATGTAATTTGAGCACACATGACAGGTCGGACATCGTTCTATACAGTATTAAATTCTACTTCCTGATATCAAAGATATGGTGGTCTTAGTTTTATTCCTCGTTTCAATTTTAATCCCAGATTTAATATTTGATGTTATCGGTTTGAAAACATCAGTTCCGTAACTCTAAGCACTACCAACAACTGATGTAATCCGCACTTAAAGGGCTTCTAAGTGGGCACTATATATCAGCGTTAAGCACTGATAGGTCAAATTCTCTATAGCCGTTCTAGATTTCAACAACATCTAAATCTCTTTTCAACGTCTAAATCTCCTAATCGCGAATCTCTTGTCGCAGAGTTTATTTCCAACTTTAAAATCAAATATTTAGCAGTATCCGGATTAATTCACACCACCGCTGTTTTCTTTTACATAATTTCATAGAAAGCAACTTTTTCAGTTTTATAAATATATCAAAGTTGGAACTTTTAAAGGATTCCGGTCCTTTATACTTGCACGCGTTAAGAAACTTTAAAACAATCTCCGGCATTATAAATAAATGTATAAGTACGTTCGGATACCAACCAACGTGGATGACCTTGTGCCAAATGGAGTTTTATCCTTAGCCAGGGACGTTTAGTCGAGTTCTTAATTTTTTTTTTTCCTCTCAAGCAATCGTGTAATGGCGAATCTACTGTCTTTCTGGCTCGTTGACGAGCAAAACGACTCGTTTATACTTTCCCACTGCCAACTTCTTTTGGCAGTTTCAGCATCCATCTACTTCGCAGAATCGCGACAAAGCTGGGTTTTTTCGCCTCAACGATTCTCGAGTTTCAGAATTTATTTTATAAATACACAATTTACGGAAAGACATATATGTGCTGTATTTATAGCACAGCATATTCATATAGAATATGAAGAAACAAAAACAATATTTAATATGTACTTCTTGGTTTTAATCAGAGGAAAGGAATGTAATGCGGTTTTCAGGAGGACATATTGCTGGTGTACATTGTGGTTTTGTCGAGTGATAGGAAGTATACATATTTTCAAAGGCTGGTTCTTGATAGACTATTAATCATGACGTGTGTCGCTGGGTTATCTGAGTTCTGCGTGCCATACGGGTTGACATCGGTCGAGCAGTGAAAGCTGCCCCCGAGTTCGCCACCAACGTTCAATCAAAGATCAGTCGATCAACCTCCAAGTCCCTTTTAACTGGTTTCCATAAATTTAATATTAGGGATGTGAAAATGCTTTATCACTTGTCTGATCAAATTATACTTTTCTGGAAACTAATGTAGAAGTTAGCAATTGCTTCATTTCATTTATAAACAATTTTATTGTTTTTAATTCGGCGAGAAATTTACACTCAAAACCAACACCGACACGATTATTTAGAGAGGGAATTTTGAGAGAAGAGAGATTTTTTTAATGATTTTTAAAAGATTTTGTAGAATTTCATATTTCTACTGATTTTACGGAATTTCAAGAGATATTTCTAATTTTTAAAAAGATTTTATGGATTTTTTCAAGATTTCATGGAATTTGATGGAATTTTTCTAATAATTTTAATGTATTTTAAAGGATATAAAGGTATTTTAATTTTTATCATAGAATTTTCAAGAATTTCAAGAAGTTTCTGGGGGTTTTAAGCAATTTTCACGAATTTTAAGTAATTTCGAAGGTTTTCGTGAAATTTTAAGAGATTTAAAAAGGTTTTTGGGATTTTAAACATTCTCATGGAATTTCCAGGAATTTTAAGAGAAATCAAAAGATTCTAATGATTTTTAAAAGACTGAGGCATTTCGTTTTATTAAATTTTATGAAATTTCTAATAATTTTAAGAGATTTTTCTAATTTTTAAAAGATTTTGTAAACTTTTTAAGGATTTCATGGAATTTAATGAATTTTCTGATGATTTTAAGAGATTTTCACAAATGTTAACGTGGATTTTAAAACATTAATGATTTTTGTACATTTTTAAAGATTTTCGAGAGGTTTCTAGGAATTTAGAGAAGTTTTAACGAATTTTAAAGAATTTCGAAGTTTTTCGTGAATTTCTTATAATTTTGCTTCATAAAAACAAAAGTTTATTTGATTCAAACAAAGTTATTTTGAATTATTTCCATCTTATATATATTTGTGTAAAATTTGACTCCCCCCTCCATTTTTGGCAAATGTCCACCTTTTTATGACCCACTGAAACCAAAAAATATGTTTTTACGAATCTGTCTTTTGGAATTTTCTTGAAAAGTCGAAAATTCAAATTTTGTGTTAAATAACTCAAGATACAGAAAAAATTATTTAAAAAAACATAATTATTGCGATCTTTATAAGAGATACAAATTCTTCCTTAACCATTTTTTGTAGAATTTTTCAGTACCTGTTTCTTGTATTGGAAATGAAGATCCCCTAAATATTCTTTTCTAAAAATAATTCTCGAAAATAGTAATAGCGTGGAGTGGAAAGTAATTAATGACTTTCCACACAAGAAAAATGGTCTCTTCTGGTCCTCTGTCCTTTTTTTTTTCTTTTGAAGCCTGCACACATGTATAGAAGATTCGACTGAGCGATACATAAATAAACCATATGTAAAATATCCAGGAACTTGGCTCCTTTTTCGATGTTCTTCTTGTTCTCTGAAATTCAAATAAAACGGTCTTCATGCAATTTTCATATTGAACTCATCCACAAGTTGACAAATTTTTCTGTAACTCTTTTAAAATCTCTTTAAATTCTTTATAATCAATAAAAATCTATTTCCTAATATTTAAGGATTTTCAAGACATTTCACAAGATTTTCAAAATATCAAGATCTAGTGTATTTTAATAAATTTTCAGCTGTTTTAAAATCAAATTTATATAATATAAATAATCTATTTATGTAGACAATTCTAAATTTGTAGACTCAGGTTTACTAAAATTTTAGTTCCAATCACTGAATCTTTACTAAATCCTTTTTTTTTTTACTAAAGTCCTTTTCAATTTGGCTGCTCATGAACTGGAAGTACCTTGAGTGGCTGGATCTTACAAGCAAAATTCAAGTGTGTAGTTAGGTGCTTGAAAAAAAAAATTATAGAAACAGATCTTCAAATGTCATGGCAAAACGAGCCCGCGAACATATTGCAAAACCGGCTCTCTTTGAACGAAAAAGAAAGGACTTTAATGACGGGCTCGCTCGATGCACTCGATGTTGCGAAAGCAGGAATATCCGCGAGCTCGAGTTGCTAACTATATATACACTTGCATTCTTCTGAGATCACGTGATTCCAGATTGATCATACGAAAGCTCCATTGAGTTTTCGACTATCGAAGTTACTTTCTATTCCCCCAGATTGCTCGATTGTACATTATTATCCTTCGTCGAGGATCGAAAGTCTTCCGGTCTCATAATTGAGTCTGCTTTAATTTAACCAGTCCATAATTATCGGATTTTAATATAATTTATCCTGCTTGCTCTATTGATTGCTTTCAAATTCAACTCTATTATCTCCTCATTATCTAAACAAAAAATCACACTTTTCCCACTTTGCATTTCCCACTGAAAAAATTCTTTATTGCTCATTGTTCCGCTATTTGATCTCAACTATCTAGACTCTCCTTTCAATCTATAATCCACTAAAGTTGATTATGTTGCTTGCAACAATTAAATTCTTACAATTAATTATTGTAAGACGATCTTACATCAGATATTTTTGTAATTACTCTGGTAACTGACTTAATCTTCTACCTTCTCAATTAATCGTCCTTCAATCTGTGCGTATATCAAGAATGGTGATAATTAAGCGACTGGTTGGTGCATAACACATCATTCATTATTATGTATTGAGATTTTCCCTGCAATCCTTTGACTCAGCGCACGCGCTTTATGTACCACTTTATATTACCATTCTGAGTCCTGTGGATTATCTTTGAATACCATGAGGACCCTTTATACTTCATCCTTGTATCTGTAATATAAGGGACACGATGAGGAGAATTATGAGTTTCCACAAGCTTGCCAGAGTGTAGTATTATCGTCGCTGAACCATATGCAGATATCGAGTTACCACTTCCCCTCAGCACTTCGAGTGACAAGTGTGTTTATCCTCAAGCAATATATACTTTCTCGTTTTCACGATTATTTTACGAAGAAAATGAATAAATTAACACGATTATCATTACATTTAATTACTTTCTATCTACTCCTTTAATCTTAATTTGTTTTAATTTTACTAATTGATAGTAGTTTCTTTACTAATTCAAGTAGTTATTCAAATAGTTTATTCAAGGTCGTTTACTGTAAATTAGTAGAAAGTTACTTATTCAGTTAGTAAAAAGGACGAACTGAGTGAATCGGTGACTCTGATTAATAAATATTAGTAACACCACTACCGAAAAAAATAGTAGATATCTAGTAAATAAACATGAAGAATTTGAAAGATACAGATTATTTTTGGATGCAAAGATCGTCAACATGTTATATTTACAGAAGTCACAGAATTCTTCGGTTTAGTGTTTTTCTTTTTTTAAATCCATCAGAATTCTTTTAAGTTTCTTTAAATTTCATAAAATCTTTTAAAAGCCCTAAAAATCACGTAAACTCTTATTTGACAAGAAATTTAATTTAGAGGTCTTTCCTAATCCACAAGGCCAATTTTCCAGTGATTTTGACCCCCTCCCCTGAAAACTGATTAATAATTGCTGAAATGAAAATGACTTTCGCACGTGGGGTAATATCTCCTAAATTCGATTTAATTAGTTTTTAATGTAGTCTCTAATATAGTTTCTAATGGAATTCAGTATAGCTATCATAGAGAGAAGTTTAATTGTAACTTTGTATTAAAGGTTTTTTCGATTTTGTTTGATTACAGCAAGTCTCCTTTCCATCTACGCAATCCGGAGATGGACTCGCAAGTTTCAACTTCAGTCTTTCTGGAAATCAAGACATCGAGGGTCCTCAAGGAGGATTCGAGTGTATACAGCAAACTGGACCAAAGTACGCATTTTTCACGAATACGATGTGAAATTAATTCTCACAATTATAAAAGTCAAGAAATTTTTAATCAAACTTTAAATTTTTTGTGTTTATTCAAAATAACGATTATATCTTATAAAGCTTTAAAGAAAAAACACGTTTCAATTTTGCGATTATAATATCTAACTAATAATTGACAACAATAACAATCCTGTACAATTTTTTAAATTATTTTAGCAGTCTGGAGAGTCTGGGAGGGATACCGATTAAGATGCGAATACATGCCAAAGACGATGTCTTCGAAAAAACCAAGCATCGCGTGGCTGTAAATGAAGAGAATAATAAGAATAAAAGGTAAAATTATTAACCATCCTGAATCATCAATTAAGCGAGATAACTTTACCAATTTCCATTACTCTTTAAAATTTTACGAGATAACGATAAAATTATACTTGGTTGTAAGTAAAAAGTGAAGTAATCTCTCATAATCAAATAATGTGTAATTTTTTGTTTAAAAATCTAATACTGATTTATATTTTTTCAGCACAAAGATATTTATTAAGGCTAATGTGCCGGATATTGGGCGTAAAGTTAAGGTGAAAGGAACTGGAAGACCTATACCACCGCCACCAGCTGCGAGTGTTAGACCCCGAGAAACACCTAACGTTTTAACTTCCGGTGCCAATTCGTCCAGGTTTTCGTCCTCGACCTCATCATCAAAACCAGTCTCTCGTACTCCAGCTCCGGCTCGAAGTAAATCCGATAAACAACTCCCAGAAATTGCGAAAACTCCAATTAGGTAAAGTTTCATTTTAACTTTTATAATATCTCTTTATCAATCATAATCAATCAAGTATACTCTCTCTATTAATAAACAGACAACAATAATTTTATTCCTACTTAAAAAGTTCATATTAAATTTATAAAAGATTTGTAAGGTTTTGAAGTTTTAAGGAATTTTTTAAAATTCGCGTGGCCACCCCTATCTTAAGAGATTTTGTAAGAATGTTAAGTATCCCAAGAAAGATTGACGTGCGATTACCGCTATAAACTTTTACATAACCGTCGAGATTCAGTGAAGGCATAAAAGTATGACAGAACTCATGTGTTAGTTTCTAATGTTCATGTCTATAATGCTCATATCTCTAATGTTCACGTTTCTAATTCATATATTTTTAATGCCGAGTCTCTAATGTCTCTCTTTCCAATGTATGTGTTACTAATGTCTATATTTCTAATGTGGTAGTCTTTACTCTGATGAATAAAAGTCGACAGTAGAACTAACTTTCTTTCAAACTATGTCCAGAATACGGTTCTAAGTTGTAATTTACAATATTTCTTTTACAGAGAGAGGCTTATCCATCTCCTTGCGTTAAGGCCATACAAGAGACTAGAAATCTACGATCGTATAAGCCAGGGTAAGAATCAATTATATTTAAATATAGGTCCTTATTAATATAGATTCTTTTTAATAAAGAAATACGTGTATCAAACTATTTATACTAATCAAATTTTTACTCGCCTTTCCAGAGGGTTGTCGAGACAGGGATCGCAGTAAGATTTCCGAGCACTTAACGGAAATTGCCTTCAACAGGGATAATGCTTATCACCTGAAAAGGGCGGTGTGGAATGATGTCCGGGATAACTGGATTCACTACACCGAGGAGGAAAAATCCCTTCTCAAGAGACGGAAACCTCAGAACCTTACGCCTCCTGGTTCCAGTGATGGATCCAGTGGTTAGTATTATTAAGTGTTTTAATAGAAGGGAAATTAATTAACGACAGTTCATCCTCTTTTATCTCTTTGATTGAAGAGCCAGATCTAAATTATTTTCTAATGACCTAGTTTTAGCGAAACACGGTAATTACTACATCCCCTTAACAACACCAATCTTTTACAGGAAGTGGGCAATCTCCGAATTCTGTTCACCCAGGATCACCTCCAGCGATAACAGCACCACCACCTGCAATTCTCAAATCAAAGAGACCAGGATATTATGAGGGAAAAGACGGAATTACTACGAAGAAACCTCGGATATCTCATTACCGAAAACCGGAATCTATTAGTGTGAACCAAGTAGACTACCGACGGACGGCTGGTGGTAGTGTTAATAGTGGAGATAGTCGTCTCAACAGTGGAGATAATCGTCTCAATAGTGGAGATAGTCGTCTCAATAGTGGCGATAGTCGTCTCAATAGTGGCGATAGTCGTGTCAATAGTGGCGATAGTCGTGTCAATAGTGCCGATAGTCGTATGAATAGGGTCGATAGTCGTATCAGTAGGGTCGATAGTCGTATCAATAGTGCCGACAATCGTCTTAGTAGTGTTGAGAGAGTCTCGGGTAGTGTTAATGGTCTCGAGGTAATCAGCGGTAGTAATAGTGGTACATGCAATAGTGGAAGCAGTTTGTTTGCCAGGCAGAGCAGCAGCTCGAGCCAAAGGCAGCAGAATCGCCTCAACTGTGCTGAAAGAACAACAAATAACGAACTGCTTCGAGGTAGCAGCTACCCTGCTTCGAGTTTGTGCCTATCAGCTAGTGATAGCGAAGATGACCAAAACCACCCTATTCAAGAATGCAAGCTCGATGACGACCGAAGAAACCATGGAAATAATGCTAGCAACCGGCTCGAAAATGCTGAACCTGGAATCGCCTTTGACCCTACGACGAGCCCTAATTCTTCCAACAATGTTACCAACAACGCTTCTACCCAAACGGCTCAAGCAGCCAATCACAATGAAGTCTATCCTGACTACCTCACGTTAGTTTCTTTCTTTTCGAATCTAATTTTACCTCCTATTTCTTGTCCTTTGCAACTAATAGTAAAGGGGTTTCATAATTTTATTTGTGATTTTTTTATTTCAGCTATTATACGACGATAACCAGCGCGGAGCAGAAGAGACGATATAAAGATGAATTCAACAAGCTCTATCCGGAATATAAAAAACTGTTTGACTTGATCAATCCAATAGAGACTCGGTATTTTAGCTGGAAAAAGAAATACGATGAATCTAAAGCTCAAGGAAATCAGAAGGAACTTGATGTAAGTATATTTTTAATATCTATCGGAAATATTTTGCGTTTCCATCAAAAACGTTATATATTTTCTATTAAAGATTCATTTATAAAGAGTACTAAAATTTAAATCTAAAACTCAGTACAGACTTCACAATCTAGTATATATTCTTTATATTTACATTTCTAGTCGAATTTTATTAAATAAGAATAAATGAAGAGTTCCAATGGTTAGCAGATAAAATAGATTTAAATAAATATTCATTCGAATAAGGCTACCAAGGTGGTTGAAAGTATTTTTTTTAAGCAATGCATATAAATTCTTTATCTTTGATTTCAGTTGATAAGGGTGCAAATTCTACAACATTACCGGACTATTAATAACGACGTGGAATACAAACGACGAAGTGCGCGGAAAAATTACCTGCATGGGAAATTGGCTTACTTAAAAACTCTGGTCGAGGAATATGACATGAATTGTGTTACAAATAATACGATTCCCCAAGAGAAAGAGAATCGGTTCTACTGACACAAGCTGAAAAAGTCGCCTCGCGTCCATCGCTTCTTCTCAGTTGTCAGTACCACAGTCTCGATGTTCATGCAGAACTGGCATTTCTTTGGCATCTTTAAAGGGTAATCTCGTGATTAAAATTATTCCTAAAACTTCGCCGAAGATTTGGCTCTCTGAGCTGACTGAAAAATGCTCACGTTATTTTTCCTACAAAAGTTGCAGTAAATTCCGATCAACCTAGCAAAAAAGAAATGATTCTTAATAAGAATAAGAAAATGCGCCATTTCGTCTTCATTTTGGTGTCGTACCGATCCTTCGACAATATCAGTCCGTTCACGTGCAATTAGTAAAGTCTGATGACAATCAGAAACGCCGACGAACTTCGTTGGAACACTCCATCCTCAAAGGAAAGCTGCGTCGCGTCCAAGACTGTCCAATCGTAAAGAAGAGACAAAGATGAAAAAGTTGTAAAGTTTACGTAAGTTATTTACATCACGCACGTCCAGAATGTGTCGTCCAGTTTTAAAATATGCTTGTCTGCAAAAAACTGTCCAGGACTCTAATTTAGAGATCTTTCTCATCAAAAACTGAAGCTACAGTCTTCATGGAGTGAAAACTTGGTTTCTTATGAAGTAGCCGCGAAAGTAGGATGCGTCATATCAGGTTTACTAAAAGTTGCGAAACATTCTAGAGACGTAAATGTGAAAAAAGTGGATCTCTGATTATTTTTTAAAGTGATTGAGAACTTTAGATTAATTGTTCTTTTTTAGACTCTAAAAATGGTTAGATTGTAATTAAGTTTGGTTTCTTTATTCAAGTTTTTCACGTCCGTCTCTACGATTGCATATCACGTCTTTCAAAGAATCTGAAATCAATTCCATCTAAGTTTTTAAATGTTTTAAAAAATCTCGTCCAGCACACAAATATTATTTCGACGAGAGCCAATCTTTGACAATATTTAAGCTCTTCCTTGTTTTTTCATTTTTTTCTTTGTTTCTCTTATCGATTTCACTAGGAAGAAATTCGTTGTTCGTCTGAATTGCAATAATGATAATAGTAAATTTAATATATGAGATGAGTTAGGAATCGGTAACGAGACGAGGAATGAAAAATTAAAGGAAAGAAAGATGGACAGATCTAGCACTCCAGGTTGAATGCAATGAGAGAAAAGTGTAACTACGACTGATGTATTCGAGAGTTATTTGAAGATCGCATTCGGCAAAGATCGATATAATGCTCTTGTGTCAAAAATTCTTGTATATCGTGTAGAGTATAACAAATTTTATGAATTTTAACACTAGCTTTTAACGCAACGTTATTAATGGTTAATAATATTAGGAACACTCATCATAACAGGTTTTGTATTAAAAAAAAAGTTGTCAGGCTAGATTTCTTAATAGTTACTCAAGGTCTTTGTCGATTCAAAATGACCTTAAAATAATGTACAGGATCGCGATACTTCGCTATCAAATTTTATTCGCTCGTATAATATGATAATACATGTTATGAGTCTTATTAATGTAATTATTAGAAACTTCGCTATCACACTATCGCTCTTTGGATAAAGGCTCGTTGGGGTTGAACCTTGTCTCAGTCTAGGATTCTAAAGAGAAAATATTATTTTTACATCAGGAGTATCTTTGAGAATATTCGCGGTCAATTTTTCTTTTGCAGATTATTTTTTTTCTGTAAATATTAGTGCCTTTAATTTTTCAAGTGAAATTCTCGAAATATTCACTGGAATATTCTCAAAGATATTTTCCAATTATGAATTCTCAAAATTTTTAGAACTGTCACAGTTGATTTACCAAAAATAGGAAAAACGAACTCAAGAGAAATCAAAATAACTTCCATTGCAATTTCAAAAGTTAGAAATCATTTAAATTTTCAATGTACATAAAGTTCCAACTTGTTTCTAATTTTTACTTGGCAAGAAAGGCAAATCGATAGTAAAAAAAAATTTAATTATATCTAGAAAATTTGACAAGTAATTAAAAATTAACGGATTTAGGAAATCGTTTGGCTCGATTGCAATCGACACGAGTTTAACGATGGCAATCAGCGTGAGCAATAATAAGGGGGTATGAATAATATTACCGCATTATTTAAATTCTTGTGCTTCGTATTGCACAATGATTCGTTAAAGTTTTCTCTTTTTTTCTTTAGGTGTAATTTTCATTACGATATCGTAGTATTATGTCCCATTGTTGTTGCTGCACAGTGATTCAGAGTTAGACGTTAGCTATTGCGTTTTATTCTCGAATGATACTGCTCAATTAAGTAATTAATAATGAATGATTTCGATGAGTTTTGCTCAGAATTATTTGTCGACTTAGTGCTTCAAACTGTCGCCTTTTTAAGGGACAAGATAAAAGAGTCGAGAGACACTAACAGGCAATGCGATTGAAAATCCAAGAATGATCAAACTTATAATTAAAGTGACAAGTCTTCGATTTTTAATTGCACTGCCATTCTTGAATCGACTCGTATGGCACAGTGATATTTATTCTACTCTAATCCTAAAAAATGGATATCAACGTTGTTGTAATGCGATTCATAATAAGTAGGTAGGAAAAATTGTAGAAAATATCTAGCAGAAAATGATAAAGAAAGCTTTGATTAACAAAAACGCTAGCGTCGATTAATATATTTTGTTTTCGAATTATTTTTAAAATTAAAATAAAAATTGTTAAACAGCAACGATTGTTTCTCTTCTTTTGTTTCTTATATTAATACCACTGTGCCATGCGTTTCCTGTTCTTTTAGGTAAAAATATTGCACACTCCTCTTTAAGCGATTGAATTTTATAGTTACCAGATCATACCAGTCAGTACCTTTTTTCTTATTACGATTTGACCTTCCATCTTAATTAAACGGCGCTACAAAAAATACCACCCAACATATCTGGGAATCGAATCATTTTCTTTAAAACGAAATCTTCTATTGTGTCAAGATCCCATGGCTTCGCACACTGAGGAAGAAAGTCTGCCATGGAAATCAAAGCCTTCATTTCTCTCTTAAAAGTCTAAAGCAATGAACCGAAGTTTCAAAGTGCACTTGTACCTTCATCTTATTATAAAAGAAAATAGCCCTCTTTAACGAGTAATTCAAACTTTATATTTTTGACAAAGTTTATACTTTTTCTTTTGTTATTGAACTGATAGGAATTCCTGTATTGCTTGGAACCAAATTTTCACTTTCTCTTTTGAAAAAAAAGGTTCCCTGCGCACAAATCAGATTTCCAGTTTATTACTTCCGGTGCGTTTCCTCCTGGTTTCCCGATTTTGATTACAAAAAAAACTTGTCTAGTTTTCGATTAAAATCGCCTCGAGGATATTAAAAATATTTAATTTTGTTTTAAGAGAATCCAAGTGCCAATTTTAGCAAAAATAACAATACGAGTTTATTATACATATACATACCTGCTATATCTAGAACATATTACATACACGTACATAATAACAATATTAATCCTAACTTTCTTTATAAAACTCTGAATTTCTACTGACAAAATGTAGTTCTTGTAAAAACAGTTCAAGAATGAAACGAACCGAAGTGCAATAATATTGTTTGCTTTTTAATTTATTTAAATGCCTGCTTTGAATATAGTTTGTCAATCTAATACGTATTTATTTTCAACACAGTTGAAAAGTCTTATTTAAATTGTAGAAACGTCCCAAAGGTGTGCAATAATATCGTTTGCTTTTTAATTTAAATAAATAATCCACAGAACTGAACAATTTGAATTCTAAAGCAAACAGATTTCCCTAATAAATTACCAATTCTCTTTCAGAGATATTCAGAGTTTTAGAAAAAAGTTTCTTTAAAAAAGTAGTAATTTCTGATTGAATACTTTGTCCTCTTGTAACGGTCAGACTTTCTTTATCCTTCCAAGATTTTTGAAGAAGGGAAGGGAATCGAAAGATGGCTAAAAAATTTGATGGTGATTTGCGAAAGAACAAAAGGCGGCAAACGAAATATGCATGCTCGTTGTTGTAATATTACAATTTTGACTGTGATGCTACATTATATAATACATATTACGTGCGTATATACTTGTTTTCAACGATGTTTGCATTTTTTGTGCCGTGACATCAATTCAATAATCCCCGATTCCCTCGCCGCTCATGTGATACAAGCTCTCACCACTTTTTTCCCAATGTCTTTTTTCTGTTTTACTCTACACGCATTGTACGATAAGCTTACTATTTATAGTTATTTTTCAAATCAGCCAAGTCGCAAACAGAGCTTAAAGGAAAATTCATTCCTAATGTATTGTTTTTTTTTTTACTTTGAAGCTTGTTGATAAAACTTCAAAATTTTTATTTACTTTTTAATCCATTACTAAATGTTTATAAACATTATAATTTTATTTCTGGCTCTGATTGCAGAAACTTAGCTCTGTCGCATTATTCTCCTTGGTTAAAGCTTCTCTCGAGATTTATATTTGAAGAAAAGAAAGGCACGAAAATGTTAATTTTAGTACTTTAATTTTAAAATAGTAAATTTGTTTTTAGTGAATTAAGTTAGATAGTAAAAATGTTTTATAAAACTTTTCGAATCTTCCCAGTCGTTAAATTATATATTACAAAATAGCGGAAGTTCTGCAACAAAAAAAGTAAGACGAGAAAGGGCAGATTAGAGAAAATAACGTGGATTTTTTTTTTTATCAATACCCCCATATCAAATGGCATTCGCGAAAGGGAGAAGAATGAATTGTACTAATTTAATAATATTATATAAAATGTCGAAAACCGTAAGCCATTGTGAAAGACGTGTACCGACGATTATTATTTTATAAGAGCGTGTAATATTGGGATGACTGTGAGCGTGACAAGAGCCTTGAAGCGAATTCCTCAAGGCGATTTGATTGAAAGGAAATCAGGATTAAGGCGAACGTGGCGATACGTTAAATAAGGCATATCGTAAAAATATACCCGTGACTCTTTTATTGACGACGACTGCATTGCTCCCCTTGACAAAGGCTCGTTTATCCATTATATAGTTGTATTTGCAATTTATTATCTATATATTATTATATTCATTAATTAAAATAAAAAAAAAGAAAGGATTATATATTCAGTAAAGGAAGGAACGTCAGAAAAGAATAATTGTAAGCCCTCTCGGGATAGTTCTTTTTCTTCTCTCGTATACGCTTGACTATTTGTAATTATATTATGTGGCATGTTTATCATAGTCGACTAAATTATCTACGTTTGGAGGTTTTTACAAAAAAAGTTTAAAAATTAAAAAAGAAAAATTGCGTATAAGCGTGGCCTTACGAATTTGTGACGCGAAATTTATGTAGGAAGAAAATTAAGAAAAAAGTCGACTATCCTACGTGACCACTCGTATGAATGATTATTATTGTTACCCGATAGATTACATCAACCTCTATGTTCCTACCTTTACTCGCTTTGTTTTTATTATTGGAAAACTTGCATATTTCGAGAAAGCATAAAAAAAACACGCAAAAAAAGAGTAAGTTGACGATTAGAATTACGCCGATGCGGATGGTTATAATGTTTATGATAAAAAGATGATGATAATGATGGCGATTATGATGAAGAAGGAGAGAGATGAGTATGTATAATATGTATTTTAAGCAAGGCAACAATTTACATTTACAGTAACGAGTAACAATACATATGTGGGTTGTGCATAAAGATACGTATGTTTGTGCTTTGGCTAGAGCCTATCGAGAATAATAACTCAGAAAAAATGCGAGAAGAAATCCAAACGTTCAAGACTCAAATCCTTATTTCTCATTTTTCTTGCCGTCGAGCTGCGAAAAATTCTTGTGCTTTTCAAGTCGAGTTAAAGTAGAAGTAAGAAAGGCAAGAAACAATAAGGACATGACCATAAAAAAATTTAATCGAGCATGCCAATTCTGATTATACTTCCGTCCCAGATGGGCAATCGTGAAATCTCTTTTGAGATTGCTAAACACCAAAGAATAATATTCTGATACTCGTCAAAATAATTACTTAGCTTCTTTGACAAAGAAGACAAATTTAATATACATACTGGATATGTTCTACTTAGAGTCTTTTTTTAATTTAAAGAAAGCATTTTTTAAAAATATTATTGCTTGGTGAATTTTTGAAAGTCTTCGCACTAACAATTGTTAAGTATTTAAAAGAAAGTGGCAAATGATAAAAGGAAGAAACGGTTCGACGGCGAGATAACTTGGAAACTAGTCTCCGCTTAGGCTTAGGAGAAAAAGAAAAAGAGGAAAAAAAGCCAAAACGCTTGAGATGAAATTGTTCTGTTTCTCGTTCTTTAATAATGGCGGAATTGAATGTCTCTGAGACTGTAATTAATTTTAAAAATTCAAAAGTTGAGCTGGGTAGTGTTGAGGGTTGAAGAATATGAATTGTAAAAGTTTTGCTCTGATAGAGAAAAAACCAGTGTCTCGACTTCTCGATTGCTCTTCCCGAATCACATTGTGAGTGTCCAATTTTTGAGAATAGAATTGACCGCGAACGACGGGATTTACAATTATTTATTCAAACAACTTGCCAAGTTCATTGCACAGTATATAACGAGAGATAGATTCGATTAAGATCTATAGATTAGGGATTAACGAACGAGACGTATATAGACATTGAGAATTTTCATGAGATATTGATGTATATATCTTAAGTTTGTATTATAACTCCCCACTTAATTTGTATGAAATGGAAGTATCATGAAATAATGATGAAAATAAACTTATCGTGTCTTTAATAACCTTTCCAATACTTTAGAATTTTATTTTTTATTAAAGCTGCAACCAGCTTTTTGATATAGAATTACAAATGCAATGTTTTTAAGTAGATATATACTTTTGAGATAAGATAAGAAGTTGACAAGATCTTCAC
The DNA here is from genome assembly GCA_900474325.1 of Synergus umbraculus. Lineage (NCBI taxonomy): Eukaryota > Metazoa > Arthropoda > Insecta > Hymenoptera > Cynipidae > Synergus > Synergus umbraculus. Next base: position 29,454 of record UCOK01017850.1, read on the forward strand.
TTCTTTTTACTTCAAGATATTTAAGGTGTTCAAAATTTCAAAAAAATAAAATAAAATATGTATTCTATGGAATTAAAAGAAAAATTATGTTAAGAGCGTTATTGGATTCAAGTGTTAAGCTCAAAATTCCATTCTTCATTTTACTCAACGAAAATTATAGATAAATATTTTTTCACTCTGTAGCGCTAATCTTTTTTCAAATATAAGACTGCATACAGAGCGAAAAAATATTTAATTTCGATTCTTTTTGCATAAAATGAAGAATTCAAAATTTGACTTCAAAATTCGATATTTTCATTTTATCTAAAAAATATTTGAATTAGATATTTTATCGCTCTGTATGCATAATTCTAGTTAACAATTGATTAATTCTACAGAAGGAAAAGCTTCTAAATTTAATATTTGTTGAGTAAAGTGAAGAAATTAAATTTTTAAATTAGAACTTGGCTCCAACACCCTTAAAACTTTTGTCAATTAGTGAATTGTTTTTTTTTCTTTTTTAAATAAATAGTGAAAAAAGAGTAAACTTTTCAGAATTTACAGTCAAAGTAAAATATACCGATATTAATTTTTAAATAGGTATTAAAACAAAAAAGAAATATGTAAATTAATCAAGTTTACTTTATTAATAATGGGTGGGGTTGAACCCCCAAAAAATCCCCTTCCGCACGTCCCTGGAAAACACAAGTTCCCAACTTAGCAATGTTTTGCGCGGTTAGTACTTGGATGGGTGACCGCTTTGCAGTGGCGTAGCTTACTCTAGGGGGCCCTTCTACCATTTTAATTAAAAATTTTTTATTTTACGAATTTTCGCTAACACACTTGGGGGCCCCCTGAATCTCGGGGCCCCGTATCATTGATACGGCGGTAGCTACGCCCCTGTTGCTTGCATTAATTTAATTAATTAAAATTATCAATTAACAATAATATAGACATGCGCACTCAATCCATTTTTGGCGCATGCGCATTGAAGCGCCGGTCGGACGCCATGTTTCGTCTGCTTCTTGACGTCTGTTCCCAATTCCCAGATAATATTTTCCAATGTTTTTCTGACAAATATGGGTTGTGACAAACGTATTGTTTGAGTTACTTTATTAAAGAAAAACACAGTTCTAAGACAACAGAAAAATGTCTACTAATCGCGAAACTGAGGTAAGAAAATCATATTAGGAATATCAAATCCAAATTTCCACTCGATCAAAATATCTTCGTTTTGGAGCCTTTTAAAAATGAATTATCATTTTACTGATTCTACATAAGAGATTAATTTTTCGTTTGGTACAAACATTACGTATACTCTTGATTGCTTCTAAATTCGTATGTTTAGCAAATTGTGGAATTTCATTGTTATCCATATTATCTTAATTACTTAATGTTCTACTTAGGGGATGACATGACACGTTTATGTATTAAATTTTTTGTTTAAGCGCGAAAAATCTGATTTTCAAATTTTCTTTTGTAACAAGGTGTTGATATTTTGTTGTAATTAAACAAATAAAAGGGAGTAAAAATGACAATTTCTTTCTGAAATGTCATATTCGTAATTTTCTGGTATATTAATATACATATTTATTTTTTCAGGTACAAACCCTAAAGGAACAGGGAAATACCTGTGTAAGGGAACAGAAATATGAAGAAGCAATGTATCATTACACTCTTGCTATTAAAATCGATCCACAGAACTACTCATTATACAGCAACCGATCCCTCGTCTTTTTAAGAATGCAACAGTACCACTTATCTATGGAAGACGCTCTTATGACAATTCAACTTAAGCCTGATTGGACCAAAGTAATTTAGTATTCGATATATATACTTGCATATAATTATTATTCCCCTTTGGTAAATTGTACAATTTCTAATTTGATTTTTACTTTCAGGGTTATTACCGCAAGGCTGAAGTCGAGTTTTACACTTTTCGATTCAACGAAGCAATTCTATCTTATAGAAAGGCCCTTGAATTGCAGCCAGATGATCCTAGCATAATAGACGCCATCAACAGAGCATCCAGGTCACTCATACAAGATAGAAGAGGTATTGTTCAGCTTTAAATAAACCTTTTATCACATATTCAAACTGAAAGATATTTCAGCTTTTGCAAAATATAAACTTGAATTATTATTTGGGATCTTTAAATTATAAAAGAATATAAATCAATCAAGTGGAAAACAGTAAGGGATGTTTCTATACTTTTATTTATTTTATTTGGAGCATTTCAAATAATTTTATGTATATTATATCTGTTGGGACGATTTACTGATCTAATATTCATGTCGGTGCTTGTCATTGTGTCTTCTAAGAAGAGTTAATGTTTCACATAATTAATTGCAAATCATTGTTGCAGCTGACCAACAAATTCCTTGGCTTGGTGCCGGAGTTGGAATCATCCTTGGAGTGATGGTAGTAATTGCAGATTACGTGTTCACGAATAAACCTACATTATCGGTAAGAATTCCTTTCTTTTTATTCAATACTTTCAACAAGGGTCAAACGTTTTACAATGAAGAATTGTAAATTGTGAACTCATAGGCTCGAGAAACAAAAATTCTCTTGCTCTGCTATGTGGACTGTAGTTTTAATTTTCATTTCTCATTTATAAGAGGAGAAAACTATCATTATTCATTTCATAGTCTAATTGCGTGACGACTTGAATTCTCATTTGATTTTTACCTTTCATTAGTTATAAAAGTATTGATTCAAATTAAATGGCAATAAAGCCATGAAACAACAGAAAGTTTTATGCTGTAGTAAAACCTTATAATTGATTGCAATTAAGAGGAAGTACTTAATGCAGAGGATGGAAATGGATTGGATTTAATGTTTAAAATAACTTATTGAAACCACAATAATTCAATAATAATTCAAGGAAATTTATTCAAATATCAACTTACATAATATTAAAATATATAAATCAATTGTATAACGCTTATATACAATAGAATAGTCTTGATTCGAGAAACTGAAAAAAAAAACTTGGAAAGACTCAAATATGTTTTTATCACTATACCATACATTTTTCAAATTTTAATTTAAAACCCTCTTTTTCATTTTAGCATCCAATTTTGATGGTTTTACTAACTATGGCGATAGCCATGATCGGTTTCGGGGTAGCCAAAGGTTTTCGATATTTTGTCAAGTGCCAAAGAAGATCGCTGCTCGAACCACCAATCGATCTCTTTGGGGATGAAAAGGAAGAATCTCCCTCGGATTCTGACAAAAATGCAGAAAAAGACAAGCATCCAAAGTACAGTAAAGCACAAGCCAGACAAAGATTTAAAAAAGGGAAGTCATAGCCATTTATTTAAGTAAATTTGCCATTTTGTTAATCATAGACTGCACCCAATTTTTAGCAGTTTCATATAATTGTTAAAAATCAGATCTCCAAATACGGTGGTGGAGTGACGCGATTTTGTTTTTTGTCCACAATACATTTTTCTGAGCAAGAAGATTTTAGGATTACACGTTTAATGAATAAAATTTTAATGTTATAACTCTAGGAAAAGACTTTCCGTTTTCTAGTATGCTTCAAAGATATTTTTTTTGTATCTTGAAAAGTACTGAATATTAAAATACGTCGTTCGGTAATCTATTGGAGATAAGGACATTTAAAGTGAGTCAGAACTTATTTATTAAGTTAAATGACTATTCTTTGTTATATTCTACATTTTACAATAGTTTTTTTTTTGACTGAAAGAAAACGTAATTTGTTTAAAAATACTATTAAATTTTAAATAGAATTTAATTCTATATTAGTATATATCAATATTTGATACGAACTGATGAATAGAAAAGGCGTATAATATTAATTCGGCGTCTAATATTAATTCAAGACTTAAATTTAGGTACGTCAGTTTGAAAGATATCTAGAAAAAAAATAGACCTGCACATTATAGTGATGCTAAGTATTTTCCAGTAATTCTTACACGTTTGTACAAATTTTTAAAAGTTTTTGTATAAATAAGTAGTGGCCACGTAGTACTTTCTTATTTTTATTACAAATTTTTCTACACTATCTCTCTACATATTTTATGATTATAATATTTCTCCCACTAGTTTATAACTAGTTATACGTTTTTAAATTGTATATTATCGTCTTTCCATCACTTCTACAGTTTCCGCTATGTGCCAATGCAGTCATTGAATTAAAATTATACTACTTCAAATAAACTTTCTTATTTCCTGAATCCTTTTATATTTTAATTTAATTTATATATTTCTTTGAACACTTCTAGTTATTAAAAAAAAATTACTCAATTTATTTTGAACTGTTGAACTTTCTTAAATTAAAAATATTCAATTTTTAAAATGATCTACATACTTTTTGACTACATTAACTGAAGTTCAGGCGATCGATTTGAGTTTAAGGCTCAAGCAATAATCCTTTGCAGAAAGTAAACGCTGTTTTATTACCCAAGGAGCGCTAAACGTCTCGTTTTACATTTTACTATCGAATAATATTATATATTCGATTTACTATTAGCAACATTTTTAAGGTCGGAATACGTAAACATCTAAATGCATTCATATCGACGAATTGCGGACAGAATTTAAACCTGTACGCATCCGTTTTTATTAACCCGATTTTTTTATCAAAGTAAAATTAACATCAAAAACATTAACATCATATTCGCTCTCGTATATTACTTTATAGCAGAAATATTATTACGACATATTTACAAAGAGGAAATGTTTACATAATAAGTAATATAATTAAAAAGTTTCCTTTTGTACGTTCACTGAATTCACAAGAGTGTATTGTAGTGAATATTTTAATATAATACATGAAAATTGTTTGCAGAATACTGCAGGATTTTTTTAGAATTAAAAGTTAAAAGATAAAAATGATTCGGAACAAGTGGATGCTTTTTAATAAACTTGACGATGAAAAATTTTTTATTATATATTTTTAAGAAAGGTTCAAATTATAATTGGGATGACAATATTATTACTTGTAATATCTAATTAGTTTTAAAATGTCTTTTCCTTTCATTTTACTGAAGTTTGTATAACCCACTTTGAAGATTAAATGTTTGCAACTCTTCATAATTTCAATATTGACTTCTGTCACATTTAAGATATCGTGAATTTAAAGAAATGCTATTCGGTATATAAGCTCATAAGTTTGATTAAATATTATATTTTTTTATGAATGAACTACATTTTAAAGAGCTGAAAAATGAATACTAGTGCATACTAAAGTTACAAATTTCTAAAGTTACAAAATTGTGTTATACAGTTCTCTTCGTTTTCTCTATTTTTGTCTTCACTGTCTAAAATATTTTTCAAGATACTTTCTATCTACTTCAAAAATTTGTTTCTAACAGTTTTTTTTCTTAAATTATTCTCTCTTGAAGACTAAAGTAGAAAACCCAAGACTTCAAATAAATCTTTTCTCATTTCATACTTGTAACTGAATAAAATTACATTTTCAAGTTTTTCGATGATCAGGTCTTTTTCACCTTCTATTCAATTCTCTTTTCATCGATCAACGTTTTTCTCTTGGTCGCGTCGTGTGTGTTATCGGGGTAAGAGCTACTTTTTTACGAGGAGAACTTTAAAAGCCTGATTACCTCCAACACATTGCTTTCAACTTACATGAGTGACTCAAACAATCCTCTAGCTTTACAATTTTTTGTAAGAACAAGAGAAACCTAAAATTTTATACCTTCTTGTACAAAGTCCTTATTATAGAATTGTTTAAGCTTGCAATAATCATTTTAAAATACGAAATTTATTTAATTAATTTTCCCGGATATATTTCCACCTCTGTTTTTCGAGGACGTCTATAACAATCCCAAATTTGTTGAAAAAGCTGTTACTATAAAATGAGCGTATAAGCTTCAGTAAAATTCGAGCCCAGAAGGGATGCATTAAAATTCGATTCCACGTTTACAACCACGCTTCACAGAATCCGAATTACATTGCTGCAAAATTGTAATTCAATTTTCAAGAATATCAAAACCCATCATCGCGATCCACGATTTTAATTATAAATCTGGGGCAGATGAGAGGGAGGTCACTCTTCATCACTGAAAATCAATAAATAAATTTCAACTTCATCAAATTTACATGCATCGTGCTCTACACTGATTGGAGTCATTAATTTTGATAATAGCTGTGTTTATCGTCACTTCACTCGTGGCTCGTATTTTGTATTCTGTAATTTTCTCTTAAAATTTCAATTGATATCAAAATTTACATTTTTCGTTTATAATTACATAGATTGCTAAACTTCATAGTCTATTGGAAGCCAAATATTGCATACCGATTGAATAAGTTCTTGCAATACAAATTGTACTCAATCACAATTGCAATTCATTGTACTTGGTGTGAACCGATCCTGCAATAATAACAGTTCACAGGTAAGATAATTGATTTTAAGAGATTTCGAGGGCGTTGGACCAAAATATTAAGCTCAAAATTCCATTTTCCATTTTACTCAACGAAGATTATAGATAAATATTTTTTCGCTCTAGAGCACTAATCTTTCTTTAAATATAAAACTGCGTACAGAGGGAAAAAGTATTTAGGTTCCATACTTTTTGCATAAAACGAAGAATTCAAAATTTTGATTTTACCTAAAAAAACATTTGAATTAGATATTTTACCTCTCTGTGCGCATAATTCTAGTTAAAAATTAATAAATTATACAAAGGGAAATAATTCCAATTTTGATATTTCGTTGAGTAAAATGAAGAAATCGAGTTTTTAGACTGGAACTTGGTTCCAATCGAGCAATCGGGCGCGAAAATAAATGCGCCGTGTTAAAATTCCCAGTCTCTTAAAATTTAATGTGCGTGTTACATCCCACATTGTGTAAGCATAGGGACATCCCTCACTTGGAGCATATTACAAAAATGATAAAAAAAAATCGCTGCAAGCGAGGCAATCCGTGAAGTCAGACGCATGCGCTAATTTGGTGCTTATATCTATCTACAGGAAGCCTCCGTTATATTGGAACACATTTGCTGGAGTTGGAATCATTTCTCTCTGAAACTTCAACGAAGAAGGATCGTTGCCTTTCTTGGTGTTCCAACTTCCATAGTGGCTAAATTCAGTCTCTCGGAACATTGACAATTTTACACTTGATCAGGCTTCCATTAAGCACATTGAACTATGTATCCTCTATGAACAAAGCGTATTGGCTGCAAAATAAGAAAATAATTAAAAAAGCGTAAATTTACATGTCGCTAAAAATAAGGAAATTTAAAACGGAAATAAAATAAATGAAGCTTTCACTGTATTCATCCCAAACAGCTCGAAATATTGCCATTATGTTGCTGCAATAATATTTATAGGCTTTATTACTGCAAACATTTTAACATGTTTATGAAATTCATCAGTGAACGTCTTGAAGGCTTTTTTCATCTTCTATCATATTTCCTCTATATGTGCTTCTCTTTCTTTCTATTTCAGAATCCAGAATATTCAGAAAATAATTATTTCTTTGATTTAAAATCTTTTTTATATACATTTAATTATTCATTTTGCAAAAATTGCTGTAGATAAATTTTATACTTCAGATATGATCAGTTGACCCGTTTTGGTTTATGATATGAGAGACAAAATCCAGGCCATATTACATTATGCAGAAGGAATGAGATTTAAATCCCTTTCAGGCCAACGAGATGTGTTTTTGCAGTTAGTACTCAGTAGTTTCCATTTTTCAAGTACTCTTATTTTAATTGTACAATAATTTATTCTGGAGATTACATAAATTTTATTAAATTTATGTGTTTTAGTGATACACTATACTTAAAAAATAAGTCGATTTTTAAAGTCAGTTTCTCAATTTATATGTTGAGTATAGTTCAAGGTATAGTTGAGTGTCGTAGGAGACGTGCCCAAGAAGAAATGAACGAGAAGTGGGATGACGCATGATGTTCCACAGATTATTCAAGAGACTTGGATAGAGTGGTTTTAGTTTTCATGAAATCTTTTAATGACTCTTCGTGCTCCCGTTTATCATATGCTCAAAACGCTTACTAGCTACATATTTTACTTTTTCTTTTTATTATATATATTGAGGTATATTTTGCAATCATTAATCCTGATAAATCTGATTAACTTAATACCAGTGGATTTATGAAATCTTTTATCGCCTATTGACTGGAATTGGGGCACTCTGAAAATGATAACTCGGCAAAGCCCTTTTAAGGTTGTCCCTTCAATTAACGTCCAAAAGGTCTTTAACGAGTTGTCACTCTCAGTGCCTCAATTCATTCTTTTAGAAGTAAATATTGATTATAACAGATGTTGTTTGTAATATTAAATTATAACACACTTGTTACAAAGGACAAATTAATCAAACTTATTGTGCAACAAAAAGTAAAGCTGTAGAGGATGAATTAGGTAACCAAAAGTAACATAAAAAATTCTTCCTATTTCTGATCCAACAATCTAAAAAAAAGATTTTAATATTTGTTGTTTTCATGTTCAATATTTTTTTCCATATTTAATGATTGATTTCTTTTGACGCAATAGTATAGAAGTGCTGTATACCTAAAGCTAATACATATATATTGATTTGAAAGCTGAATATATGTTTGTTATTTCATCGTTCTTTCCTTATTTAGACCATTCTATCCCAATTTTATTGATTAGATATTAAATAAATCAATTTTTCTTCCTTTTTTCTGCTTCAGAGTTTCTCTTCTTAACACTACTATAACTATGTATATGAAACATGAATATGGAGTTGAAAAAGTGCCTATGATGCAATGTGAGAATAACAATTATAATAATAATATGTAGTTCTCAGAAATCTTATGTTCTATTTCGCCTTACTGAATATAAAACAAACTGTAATCATTTCTTGTTCACTTTGTGTTCAAAGCATTGTTGTCGAAATCGGCTGATAAAGATTAATTGCCGTAAGGAATTCATAAATGACTTCACATTTTGTAAACAGAGCCAATAAAGAAAAATAGACTTGATTCTGTACCAGGTCTGTTGAGTCGTTTTGCAGGTGATTGGATCCTCCTCGGTATTCTTATTTAAAATAATCACGATTAACACTACCTCGATAACTGTATTTGTTTTCTCATTTAAGATTTTAACATCTCGCTTACCTCATCACATTCTACAAATTTAAAATTTGATGATCATCTTTATTACGTTCTTTACTTATTTATTGGTGTAGATAGTAAATTTTTTACTGTCGTATTTTTCTTTTTATAGAAAGTATTGCCCAAGAATGGCCCCTGATTTTTTCAGAATTAAAAAAAAATCCTTTTATTTAAATAAACGTTTTAAGATGTCCTATTTTAGTAAAATCCCTTGAATACATATACTCCTATTTATAAGTTTGATTCAAACTCCGTTACAATATGCATACATCAAAACATCAAATGACTCAATGTCTCAGTCTCAGTCACGTGTACATTTCTTTATTTTTCAAACTATATTTAAAATAAATTAATAATAATCTGCCAAGTCTCTAAATATCCAAGTATTCAAAGAGGCTCATTTTGGCTAAATTAGCTAACTTTTAAGGACGTTAATTACTCGAGACTAATCGAGTAATTTTTTAACTGCGCACCGTTAAATACAGGCCGCCTCCCATGGGATTAAATATTCCCACAAGCTCAAGTCTCAACCTGCGCACTTTTGATGTTAGAAAACATCCTCTCATGTTTTCATAACATTAAATTTAGGAAGATTAATTTCTAATTAGAAATATATAAGAAGTTTAAAAATAAATAATTAATTAATTAATTCTGAAAAAAACTCACGTTTAATTTGGAGTAAAATCGAGTCCTGAAAATATCTAAATATAATCTTTGAAAATGTCGCTGCAGAAATAAACAGTAAACAATAGACCACTAAAAACAAATAAGACATGAATATGTTTTCACTGTTTTTAATCTGAATGGTGTTTCCTCCTCCATCTAACAATAAAATTCCTTTTTTCTTTACAATTCAAAATCTCCCTTCACTTTTTATCATAATTCCATACGAAAAACAAAAAACAAGAAACATAGTTCTTGAAACTAAGCATCTGAAACGAAACAAAATCTCATTATTCGCGAGTTCCGTTATAGAAAAACGGAGAAACTCAAATTTGATATAAAGACAAGAAATCAAAAGTCCCTTAAATTAAAAAAAAAAAACACGCCACAACTCGTCTAACAAAGGAAAATCCTCCGCTCAAAAATCCACTTTAGGGGTAAAGGGGGTTATGTTCGGCAAACCGGTCAAACGTCAAGATTCAGCGTTTCACTTATCCTAAACATATGCTAAATATTTTCATCACATTGTTATCATTTGATAAAAGAATTTTAAAACAAAAGCACTCGCGAATTTGAGATACTAGTGAAAAAATGACAGAAAACTTGAGAAGCGGGAATAAACACGAGCGCAAGAACACCTAAACTGCGCATGCGCAGAGGGTACTACTTTCTTGAGCTTCTGCTCGTTCTCCCACCAAAGGATAAGTCGCTTCTGATTGGTTAAACTGGGAAGAATGGGGAGCCCCCCGCGTCGAGGGGGGCCGCGTCACGAAGCGAGAACGGGAAGCGCAATCGCATCGGAACGTGCCTCATATTTAGCGGACGATTCACGCACGTCGGTCTAAAGTTTGGTCCGAGGCTCGGATAAAGTGAGATAGAGCAACGCAGGCACGGAGGAAACGGCCAGGGGTACATGGCTCAGGGCTGAGGGCTCGAAAAGCCTCGTCCGGGACGGGCAGAAACTTGCAATGGATCAAACCAAACTGGTAAACACGTCCTCAACGCGTCGTATTTTCAACACATCTTGTGTGGAGAACAAGGACCAAGAGGAAGAGGTAACATAATTCAAATAGTCATAGTCCTGGATACGTATCGAGTACGATGTCCGCCATTGTTGAGCCCCTTATCAATTGATAAGAGGGCGCCACGTGTTCCATAAAGCGGGAGATTTAAATTTTGACATTTTTAAGAAAGATTGTTTATGGGTTGGTTTTTTGTCACGTGGGAATTTAGATATAAAAAAAAGGTAAATTTAGATTGTAAGGATCAGTTTCTGGGTTGTGAGGGAACTGGTTGAAGAGGGGAAGGAGGGACGCTTCTTTTATTTGTTGTTTACTGGACCCTTTTGATGCAATGTTGAAAGTTTGATGTTTAATTTAATTGTTTAGGAACTTTGGAATAGGATTTAGTAATAGATTTTTTAGACTTTTGTGGGTTTTGTGCCTTTTGTGATTTCATGATTTAACATTAAAATTGAAAAATACAAAGATGGGATCAGCAGTTGATGAAAAGCTAATTAAGCTAATAAGTTCTTTTATACTTTGCACATGTGCAGGATTTTGAGAGATATTTATTTTTAGAAGGTGAAAGGACATCTGGATGCTGGGAATGTTTTTATAAATATGTATTTGATGAATGTGATCAGATAATAATGGTTTCTTCTAAAGGCTGGGGAGTTATACAAATGTAATATATAGAGGGATGTTTTTAGATGGAATCATTTTTAATTAATAAGTGAATATCATGTAGAATCAGAGGAAATGTTTATTTCTTGCTTTTTAGAAAATTTACTACAGCTAAATCAAAATTGGTTTTGAATAACTAATGAAAATAAAACAAACGAATATTTTACCAATATTTATCTTATAACTTCTATATTGATTGAGCGTAAAAGGTAAAACGTGGATAAAAATATTAATAGTTTGTCACAGTAGGATAAAAATTCTTCAGAGTAAAAATGAGATGAAATGAATTCTTGGAGCAAAAACGGAACAAGGATACAAATTAATCAGAGTTTGTATTGACATTCCGTTTTTACTCTGAAAATTAATTTTGTTCCGTTCTTACTGTGAATAATTTTTATCCCACTTTTACAAGCGACATATTTTTATCCACTTTTTACTTTCACCTGCATAATTATCTCAAATCTTAAGCATTCGAAGTACAAATAAAAGTAGCACTTTTATTATTTGACATTTAAAGATAAGTTTTTACGACTCCAATTTATTCTAGTACCTTTTTACTTATAAATTTTATAATGAACTGTTCTCTTTTTTCAGAAATTCGAAAAATGCTACATGACTCTGCAAAACCTCACTGCAGGATTGTCAGAGAAGGAAGCACACGATGCGCTGAACAAAGCCGTCTGCAAGGAGAAGACCTACGAGGAGGTTTCGCTGGGACTCTTGGTTGTGATTCTCTCGGAACCTCTAGAAGCAGCCAAAAGTTACAGAGACTTGAACCTGATCTCCAAAGATGGATTAGCCATCGTCGTAGGCCACCTCAATCAACTGGTATTGGAACGATACCTTCGATTGAACGATGTGACCAGAACTCAGTTACTTTGGTTATTACGAGAAATGATAAGGACTAGTGTGGCTAGTGTGGACAGTCTTTGTTTAAGTTTATTGAGGCACGCGGCTGGTGGGGATATCTCTCCTCGAAATTTGTTTTTAGTCGACGCCCTTTTGAACATTTTTCAGGAGAATAGACCTTGGCTGGATAAATTCCCTATATTAACGGCATCTGTTGTTTACACTTATCTACGATTAATTGAGGACCACGGTGCCGCCCACTTAGCAACTCTTAGACAAAGGGAAGTCACCTTCCTGGTGAACATCATTAGAGAGAGATTTGTTGACTGTTTAGTTATCGGAAGGTAATATAAAAAATTCGATATAAAACAAAGAACTTCTTATAGTCAGTTTATGCTAATCACATTCTACATTACTTTGCAGGGACTTAGTACGCTTATTGCAAAATGTGGCAAGAATACCAGAGTTCGAGCTACTGTGGAAAGAATTGCTCCTCAATCCAAAGTCACTTTGTCCAAATTTCACAGGAGTAGTGCAACTTTTACAAACGAGGACGTCGCGGAGATTCTTACAGTCCCGTCTCACTCCCGACATGGAAAGAAAACTCGTCTTTCTCACAAGTCAGGTGCGATTCGGAAACCACAAACGCTACCAGGATTGGTTTCAAAGGCAGTATCTCGCTACTCCAGAATCCCAATCTTTGAGGTGCGACCTTATACGCTTTATAGTAGGCGTTATTCATCCCTCAAACGAACTTTTGTGTTCGGACATCATTCCCCGATGGGCGGTAATAGGTTGGCTTTTCACAACCTGCACTTCGACTGTAGCAGCCAGTAATACGAAATTGGCTTTATTTTACGACTGGTTATTCTTTGACCCTGAAAAAGATAACATCATGAACATCGAACCCGCGATTCTCGTCATGCACAATTCGATGAGATCACATCCTGCAGTCACTGCCACTCTTCTCGATTTTTTATGCAGGGTAAGTTTCTATTATAAGATGAATATCTGAAAAATGACGATTAAAATAACCGATTCAATTATACACATATCACAGCGAAATTGAATTATTATTTGATTTACAGATAATACCAAACTTCTATCCTGCATTGACGGAGAAAGTGCGGAGTGGGATATTTTCCTCTCTGAGGCAAATTTTAGAAAAGAGAGTTCTGCCTACCTTGTATCCTCTTTTCGATAGTCCAAAATTGGATCGGGAGCTGAGGACCAAAATAAGAGAGACCTTCAAGGAGTTCTGCCTGCCTCCAAACACGGATCCAGGTGAGTTTTATTCTTTGATTGCATGAAAAAAGACTTTTAATTAGATTAACTAGAATCGCAACTAGGGTTCATTTAATCATTGGTTTAAAAAGTTGAGTAAATCGCATTGTATTGTAAAGCAAGGTCATCTTCATTCGGTATAATTCTGTATAGATAGTATTGGTGTATTATTTGAATAATCTAAAGTAGAACCTTTCATAAATTTAGATTTTTGCACAGATCACTTGGTGATTTTCTAAAACTAATTTAAGAGTGAGCTAAGGTCCATTGAAGTTATTATCATCTGGTGGAATGGTTTTTACTAAAATATAGTTTCAAATTCGACGCCAAAGGTTTCGAGGACTTTAGTATACACTTAATATCCTTTCATTTTCCGATTAATATCTAGTTGTTTGGTAATTAGAGATCAACTCACATCTTCTTTTGTAAGCACCCTCACATTTCAGCACAATCAACGCTTACTAACTTTGGTTTTTGCACGCTGTTCTTGAGCAGGTAATAAGCTTCCAATATATTCAGGTAAAATGGAGGAACTTAGTAAGGACCTAAGTCCAGGACTCATGTTGGATACAGGGAACACAATGATGGATAATAATCACGTGGGGCAAGATACTGATCCAGTCTTTAGCGATGAAGAGGAAGATATGCCCTTGAGGTTCGTATAATAACCTATTTGGGTTCTTTTTCATTATTAAGCTTCCTAATTTGTAAGTACAAATATAAACATTTTAAATTGCAATTTACAGAATAGTAACCAAATCCGAAGATGACAACGATGTGGACTTGCCCTTGGCGAAAGTCAAACCCTTGAAAAACGAGAAAAAGACGAATTGCGTTGTAAAGAAAGAAGAAATAACGACAAAGTTAGGTCTTATTCTGGAGCCAGAAGAATTAAAGACTGCTGTAGAAAGTTTGCACTCCGAAAATGATAACGAATCCAGATGTCAGACGATGGAGAGGATAGTGCAGATGATCGTGGAAGACGAAATAGAAGCTGAAATATTACCAGCTTTGGCCACTTGCATTTCTACTATTCTTGCGTCACAAATCACGGCTGACATTTTTCCCGCGGACAACCTTAACGAGGAAGCGTTCGCTGACAGTATAAGCACACCTCTTTTCGTTATGTTTAGGAACCAGTTTCAACTTTGCAAAGAGGAAGATAATAGACGAAAACTTCTTGCGAGGGTTTTAGCTGAAATACAATCGATTCAACCCAGAATAGGTTATCTTCTATTGTATTTTCTAAAAGTTTGGGGCAGAGAAGAAGAGAAAAGAGAAGGAGAACCGAGGTAAAAATAATGAATATAATAATGTGTTGCTTGTATGTATCTTTATTTAATTTTTTTCTTGGTTTAATTTTGTATTATTCTATTTTAGTAATGTTTTAAATGACGTAAAGGCATCTGTGTATAAGGACTTTTGCTCACAAAGGGAGAAAAAACTGGATTTGTGTTTAATAGCCGATTTAAAGGTAGGTCTAAATAAAAATAATAAGAAAATATTATAGTATGATAATGATGATAATGAATTATGTTCTTATGACATGATTTTTATTTCAGCTCTGTCACGAAGACAACATATTTCTACTTTGTTACCTAGTACCTGACGTTTATACGGAATTTCAAAACGTAACTTTAGGGAATATTCATCTGCTACATTTAGTTGTATCAACTGTCGACTCGTGTCAACTGCAGGACCTTGTTTGTCAGATCATGCAAGGTCACTTAAAAATGCTGAAGAAAGAGAACTTCTCAGCTATTTTAACTGCCAGTTTGAATTGGGAAACATTTGAACAATACTGCTTTTGGCAGCTGATATTCGCTCACGATTTTCCCATTGATTATGTTCTTCCAATCCTGCCAAAACTCCAGTTTAAGGAACATGCTGAAGCCCTCATGTCGATTTTGCTGATGCTCAAGCAAGAAAAGTAAGCAACACAATACATAATCTTTATAAATTGTCTTCTAAAATGATTATTTTTCACTAATTATTTTAACTGATTCAAAGGTATTAAATTAAAATATTAATTTTTCTATTTATCAGGCCAACGTTGGAGCTTCTGAAGCAGTTGCTATGCCGTCAAACTGTCAACGGTGACATGTTTGTGGTATCAGCACTTCAATATTGGTGTAGAGATTACGAAGAAAAACTTGGCGAACTCTTGGCAAATCTTTTAAGTACTCGATATCCTGCTACCAGCCCGAATAAACGAAAGAGAACTGGCCCAAAACACAATCAACAGTCTGGTCCACCAACTGGAGAACAAGTTTTGGGACATTTGGATAGATTGCGACAGCATTGCTTAACGGCTTCGGAGTTACAATTGTATCACACAGAGGGAATGCAGCGAGCTCTTCAGCAAGCACAAGCCGCAAGCACCGATTCCTTGAGGAAAAGTTATGGAGATCTCTTTGCACTTGCAGAAGTCAACGAGGAAAATCAACCAACCCCGCCACCCACGAGTTCGTCCAGGAAACATGCGTCGGCTACCGTTAATAAGGAAAGTACGGCGAAGGAAAGTTACAGGCGAGCTGGTGCTAGTACGAGAGAAAGAAACGCTTATAAGAGACAACCTCCTCGAGATAGAAACTCTGAAACCAGTGAGCAATCCAGCGAAGTAAGTATCTCTTTCGAAAGTACTTTAATCAGTATACATTTATTATAAATCCTCGATTTTGCTTAATTTTTAGTTTTTCATGGCATAATTGCAATATTTTCATCGACATAAAATCTTGTCTCTACTTATATTGTTTGAAAAGGATATAGTATAATATATTATTTCATTTTATAGGAGGAGGAGATCGTAAAATCAAAACAAGCGAGGAAGAGAAGAAAGACGACAAAAAAGATAGATTCGGATAGCGACTGACCACCTAGTGTCTTCAAACGTCACATGGACCACGTTAAGTGTGTGCAGAGAGCTACGCTAGCCTTAAGAATAGTAAGATAATATAATATACATAATAGGTTATTGTAGAAAATCTTGTAAATACACCGAATGTCGAAGTCAAGCGCGAAAGTTTAAAGAATCAATTACTGCAAAAAGTTGAATGTCTTTTAGAGTTTTGGTATGTTTTTTTTTACATGACTGCCTATGAAAACTGACGTTACAATATTTTCAAAAGTTGTGAATCTGAAATTAAGGGCATGTGATACTTTATCATAAGAGCAAATTAGTTATACCAATTATAAATTGCTAATAATAAATATTTTTAGTAAATAAGAGTCAATAAACCTTCGACTCAAATAGACGAAGGTTTATTGACTCTTATTAGCTAAAAATATTTATTATTAGCAATATATAATTGGTATAAATAATTTGCTTTTATGGTAAAGTATCACATGCCCTTAAAGGGAGATGTCAGACGTATTATTCCGCCAACTTTCTACATAAATAAATAAATAAAATATATTTTGCACAGCAGAGAGCAATGCTCAAAATGTATTTTATTTATTTATTTATGTAGAGATGTAGAAAGTTGGCAGAATATGTATGGCTTATGTCACGTTTGCCATTTGCCCTTAACAGATATTTATCAACGAAGACAATTATGGGCATTTTTATTAACTGTTCAAATATTCATTACATTTTCAAATATAATTAATGTAAGTTTGGTAATTAGATACCAAAATTTATAATGCGATTAAACAGTTGCTTCATTAATTGCAATATATACTTTTATGCTCAGATTTTTCTTATTTTATTTATGTCAACGATAAAAAATGAACAGCAGTCGATCAAACAGTATAAACTGAAATGATTTCAATAAAATATCAAGTTTT
Source organism: Synergus umbraculus (assembly GCA_900474325.1). Classification (NCBI taxonomy): domain Eukaryota; kingdom Metazoa; phylum Arthropoda; class Insecta; order Hymenoptera; family Cynipidae; genus Synergus; species Synergus umbraculus. The sequence goes on from UCOK01017850.1 coordinate 46,789, forward strand.
TCGATTAATGATTTCGTCGTTTTTATGATTTACTGACGCGTCTGGGAATCTAATACAAAATTAAGTTTGAATTTTCTACCATCGATATATCTTGATTCTTCGTACTTTTCATGCGGTTAATCGGGTCGAGCGTATATATAGTTTCGCATGATATTCTAAACAGTATTCTCAATTTTTAAATTATTCATGTGTTTGTATACATTATTTTATTCTTTTAAATCCTCTGTATCGATATTTTAATATTTTAGAGTTTTATCTAAAAGTCGAAATTGATACAGATTTAAAGTAGAAAAATTTTTATCACATATTTTCAAAGCAGAAATTATTTCCTTCAGTGATCTCGACCCGATGAGCATTATTAAAGTTAAGTTTGCAAAATGGTATTGTACATTCTCTGTAAAATCAATTAATCCAGACCTTATAACCACGTTATATATTTTATAGGTTGTAAATATGTTAAGAACACAAACTAGGAACAGCAAATAAAAAAGGGAGAGTGTTCTCCTGTTAATTTTTCTTCTTCAAAATTTGGATTTTGTAGAATTGAAATTGAAACTCGAAATTGTATTTGATAGATGGAGAACAAATGTGCAGAAGAATGAATGGCGAAGCGAATTGTATGGATGCGATTGAAAATTCAGCGAGAGAGTGACTGGAGAAAAAGAAACGATCGATCGCGTTTATTCGGTCGCGAGTTAAAGTGTACAATTAATTCATAATTGTGTGAGAAAAAATGTAGTTATCAACGTTAGTAGGATTTTTTTTACTATATGTAAATATCGACGATATCTGAGCAGAACCACCAACACGAGGAACTTAAAAAAATAATGAAAGCACTGTACGCAGTACTAGAAACAAAATGTAAACATTCAATGTTTTTAACGATCTTGTACACACAGATAAAAATGTAAATAATTCAATATATGGATAAATTATCATAATGCGTTTTTATCGATCTTGTACACAGAATACACGAAACTGTAAATAGAGTTTACCAAAAATTGATTTTTCGTTTAACCCTCCAATATCGTTCATCCAAGTTTATTTTATTTTAGGGTGTATATAGATGAGAAAAGTAAAAATAAATTGGGAAATTAATTCTGAAATATGATTTTAATACTATTTTGAGAATAGGATAAAGAAAAGGTCCGGAAATATCTTGTAAATTGAATTGGTGAGTTCTATTAGTCGAGCATTCTGGACGAGTAGACACATCTTAAAGGGAAATTCAATCTTACTCATGGCATAAATGGATTTATTTTTTCATCACACTGAGAGAGAAAGAGAGACTGGCTTGTTACGAGTCGATAAATAAAATTGCAATATCACTTGTCACGTATTATTGCTAAAGACACGGGTTTGAAATACTGAGACTTGAATGCTTTGCGTACAGGTATTTATCTAAGAAAAGTGAACTAATCACCAGAATCTAAATTGTGAAAAACAGCAAGCATTAAATCTGTGCTTTAAAGTTTCAATCAAACGTTCCAGTACGCAAAGCGTTTACAAAATGCCTTGGGTATTCTGCAGCATTTCAAGAGTAATAAATATAATTTATTATTTCACATATTGTTCACTGGCCTATTTTTAGGACGAAATTTGCGCTGACTTTATCCCTGTTGAAAAGTGTGACTTTAGAAAATCATTAAATTTTTCAAATTGTAAATATAAATTCAGAAATTTGCCAACAAGTCTAAATTCAACTTTTATCCTTAAGATACAAAAAAGGAAAACTCTTTCAGGTTTCTTCAACAGAGATTCTTATGGATATCACAAATTCAGCGCACTAGGGGTCAATCACATTTTATTAAAAGGTAAAACTAAACTTTCATTTTAGATGCTAAATCATTCTTTTACTTAAATTGCAAATAAGAAATATATTCTCATGTTCTAACATTAGGTTTAGAGAGATACAAATGTAGAATTGATTTAAAAATAAAAAAAATGATTGTCCCCCTGGTGATTATTGGTTTTATGTGAAAAGTAGATCTAGCTAGAGTAGAGAAATAGTTTCGTTTCGTTTGTTTCTGTGCACTCGTTATTATACATATTTAAACATATTTCGAGTCGAGACACCAAGGCGGGCCGAAAAACGAAAATTTATTTAATTAAAAAATGTCTTCATCTTATAAAATTTACTGCTGCGTTCACATTTGAAAAAACTCTTAAAATTCACGTAAATAATTTAAAAATTTCGTTTTAGTCGTAAAAAAAGGAGAAAAAAAAAAGTAAAAGTGCGGATTATCTTCGTTTTTGGGCTCGCCTTACTGTACACGTTTTCACTTACGTTCGACCCGGATTTATAATTAATTCTATACAAAGATTTTCTCACATTGCGTTCGTCTTTTACAAACAAGCACGCAGGCATTCAGAGCATATTCTCTTTTATACGTCATTTCGAGTCAACAAAACGAAAGTCTAAATCGCTTGCTCATACGAAGACCGCAGTTTGTCCTATTAACACATCCTTATTATACAAACGCGATTTAACAAGAAGTATCTATTAGCCAACATAACTGCATGGCTAATACTCGCGTATTATTGAAACGGCACAAGAGTTTATTTTCATTTCCTGAATTGCCGTTTTACTATCACTTATTTATTTAATATTAATATGCACAATGGAACCTCTTTTTTATGGTACACCCTCAGTTAAAAATCAAGTTTCTCAAATTGAAACCAAGTCCTCATTTTGCTAAGAGTCGTGAATCCACAAAGTTCCTCTCTAAAATAATTAATTAGAAATATGATCAATTGATCATTTATGCAAGTTTTTCAGAAAATTTCAGTAAAATCAAATAAAAAAAAGAATTTCTTGAGAAGGGTAGCAAAATTATCCTAGAATACTGATATTGATTTTAAAAAACTTCATTTAAAAATAGGATGTTGAACTAATTCTAGAATTGTATTCTGTTATTCTGCAGAAATACAGTTTAAAAGAAATAAAAAGAAAAGACTTTGTGGACCTCAAGAAAGCTTTCTTGTCTAATGGTGCCTAGTAAATCACTTCATAGACAGTTGCTTTTTTGTCTCCAGATCCGGTGACGATGTACTTGTCGTCAGTCGAGATGTCACAACTCAGCACTGATGATGATTCCTTTGACTGAAAAAAAAAACCGTTATGTGAGATTAAAAGACTGCTTCTGATCGCAATAAAATTTGATTTTGAAATCTTTTAAAATTCCTTTAAAGGTGTTGGAGCCAAGTTCTAAACTAAAAATTCGATTTCTTCATTTTACTCAACAAATATTAAATTTGGAATTTTTTCCTTTTGTAGAATTAATTAATTTTTAACTAAAATTGTGCGTACAGAGCGATAAAATATCTAATTCAAATATTTTTTAAGTAAACCGAAAATATCTAATTTTGAAGTAAGATTTCCAATTCCTCATTTTATGCAAAAAGTATTGAAACTAAATATTTTTTTGCTCTGTATGCAGTCTTATATTATAAAAAAGATTAGTGCTACAGAGCGAAAAAATATTTATTTATAATTTTCGTTGAGTAAAATGGGGAATTGAAATTTAAGATATTTAAACTCTTGCTAGTAAATAAATAAAAATTTTGTGTTTTGGGAACATTATTTGTTATTGAAAAAGTTGATCGGGAAATGGTTGAGATTTTAAAATAGATAAGAATATAAAAAAAGGGAAAGTGGTATGAATATGAATACTGTACGCAAGTAGGTAAAGGCGGTTTCTTCCGGCCATTTGGCTGGCTAAAACTAGCTCTATCTACTAAAAGCAAAGTGAGGAAAGCAATTTCCGTCAGTCGGTCAATCTAAAATGTAAATATAGAAAATGTTATCATTTAAACCATTTAACAGTTTTATATAATTTTACATTGAATTTAATTTATGAAAATATCAATTATTATTACCGTTTATTGAAAAAACAGTCTCTAAATTTTATTTTTTTAAATTGTTTAACAAAATAATTTATAAATAAAATATTAGGATTCAAAAATTGGAATCTGTATCTTAGTAATAATTTGATACACTCTTTTTCGAATAAAAGTTTGAAAAATATTTAAAAAATTGGAAACATATTTGTACATATTTGTAAAAAGAGCAAACTCTGCTCCCTTTTCTAAAACTATCTAACTTTATTGATTTCCTTGGATTTTATGTACCAAGAAATGTAATATTCTACTCTATTTCTGTTTCCGACCCAGTTACTTCACTTTTTAGTTCTTTTTCTTTTTCCTTTTATTTTTATTTCCCTGTCCTTTTATCTTCATGAAAATAGATTTATTCAATGAAAAAGGAATACTATTTTGCAAGTTAAGCTATTTTTTTTATCTTAAAACCTGATCAACTTAAGAAAATCGAATAAAAATTACTATATATACTGCAGAGTATGGGGCAAATCACTTTCATCATTTTCACTTTTGAATCTTAGTTACAGTAATCTCTAAAGAGGTCCAGAGAGACCAAAGACGCCTAAAGACATCCGAAGATATTTCAAGACGTCCAAAGAGATTCCAAGACGTCCGAAACTTAGTTTGTCGAATTTAGCGAAATTAACTAAATTGACCCAGAGTTGACTGTAATTTAAATTTCAGATGACAAAGTGGCTCTCATCAACTCACTTGGAATATCGAAGCACCATACGGTGTGCGCCATGCGTTCAAGAGGTTGTCCTTTCCAGTAGAGACGAACCACTTGCCGCAGGAGGCAAACTTCAAGGAGAGAACACATGACTCATGAAGATGAAGTTGGTACTTATCAGGCTTAGTAGCATGCAACACTTCCACATTTGAGTTCTCCATCCCCACAGCTAGCCACTCTCCAGAGGGACAATACCCAAGCGAGAAGATCTGTGAAGTGAAGTCATGTTGCTGCAACTGTCTTCCTTCCCTAAGATCCCATGACCTTACAGTGTTGTCCAAGCCTCCAGTCCACAATTTCGAACCGTCAGCCGAAATATCTATACAAGAGGCTCCATCCGTATGACCCTGAAATTGTCTAACAAGAGTCTGGTTCTGAAGGTCCCAGACTGCGATGTTCCCATCGCTGCAACAACTAAAGCAGACCTTGGAGTCTGGGGAAATTGCTAGAGCGTAACAAGCAGGTGCTGAAGATGTGAGTTCCGCCCTGATTCTAGGAGTCGGACTTGCTAGGTCCCAAATGCTGAGTTGACTCGCTTCTCCACCGACGATAAGTGTTCTTCCATCTGGGAGGAGTTTCACTGATCTGATGTAGTTGTCTCGCTGAAGACAGTCCAGTTGAGAGACTGGATTTGCAGTACCGTTGATACCTTGACCAATGTCCCAGACCTTGACGCACCCCTTACCTCCAGTGTAGACGTATTTTGTAGGATTCGAGATTGTTACTGCACAAACTACCTCACCATGGGTCAAGGTGTTGATCTGACGAGCATGTTGAGGTATTCCTGTTCCTCTAAGAGCGTCCGCTGGAAATGGAACCGGTTCTAGTCGACCCTCGCCGTTCACATGAAAGGAATAGGCACTGGAATCATATTACTTGAATTAGTTCGGTGATATTGAGAGAGGGGCTAAGATAGAGGGGTAGGTATATTAGACGAGAGGGAAGACATGAAGATGATAAAGGAGAGAGGGCTAATGAGATAGAATAGAGGCTTGGGAGGGGGAGGAAATGATAGTCTATGGACTTTTAATTCTTTAAAATCGTTCAAAATCTGTTAAGTCTCTTGAAATCTATCAAATCTCATGCCTTTAATTAAATCTTTTGCAATCGTCTAAAACATTTATAAACATATTTCCTAAACTTTTGGAGTCACTTGCAATCTTCTGGATTCTTTGAAATCTTTTGGAATTTTTTCAAAACTTTTTGAATCCATTTTATATTACAATTAAACACTCGCTTTAAGACTACCAGTTTATAGAAGCAGTTTTTATGACAGAATGTTTTTTGAGACTTAAATGAATTTATTGAAGATTAAGGGTGTTGGAGCCAAGCTCTAATCTAAAAATTCGATTTCTTCACTTTACTTAACAAATATTAAATTTGGAATTCTTTCCCTCTGTAGGATTAATCAATTTTTAACTAGAAATATGTATACAGAGCAAGAAAATATATAATTCAAATATTTTAAAGTAAAATTAACATATTCTATTTTGAAGTTAGATTTTGAATTCTTCGTTTTATGCAAAAATTATAGGAAATAAATATTTTTTCGCTCTGTACGCAGTCTTATATTGTAAAAAATATTAGTGCTACAGAGCGAAAAAATATTGATCTATAATTTTCGGTGAGTAAAATGAGGAATTGAATTTTGAGCTTAACACTTCGGTCCAACGTCCTTAAGGTATTTTAAAATAAGATTAAACAATTAATTAATAAAAAAAATAGAAATGAGATTGGATTTCAAGGAAGTTGTAATAAAGATTGTCAATAATAATTAAATTGAAGCGATGAGATTTGACTAGTTTTACAGAATGCAGTAATTAGAACGAACCAGCGCGGCGTGCGTGTTAATTACATTCTGTGACACTTACGGCTTACCGCCCGGAATATTGCTTAGTCCAGTGCTCGAAGGTAGTCGCACGTGACCGTCGAATCCAAGCTGCAAAACACAAGCGATTTAATCTTCCTATGTACACTCGGGTAATGGAACATGCTGCACATAAGCACGTTGAAACGTAAACAACTCGAGACAAGTCAGATAAGAAACCTTACACGGTAAGTCATAATGGAAGGTTCTACGTTCCCTTCAGATCAAAAGCTACATTTTGCTTCATTAATTTCATTCCCGGCTCGACATAAGGTAAAATAATATTTGCGTAAATATTATCATAAATAAAGAATTTAAAAATGTCTTCTCTCGAATTGTATTACGGTAGGGGATGACAAAAATTTAAAAGAAAAACAAATTAAGGGCGTTGGGCCCAAATTAATGGGCTCAAAATTCAATTCTTCATTTTACTCAACGAAAATTATAGATAAATATTTTTTCGCTCTGTAGCGCTAATCTTTTTGGAAATATAAGACTGCATACAGAGCGAAAAAATATTTAATTGTGGTACTTTTTCCATAAAACGAGGAATTGTAAATCTTACTTCAAAATTTGATATTTTCGGTTTACTTAAAAAATATTTGATTTAAATATTTTCTCGCTCTGTACGCATAATTCCAGTTAAAAAGTAATTAATTCTACAGAGGGAAAAAATTCTAAATTTAATATTTGTTGAGTAAAATGAAGAAATCGAATTTTTAGTTTAGAACTTGGCTCCAACACCCTGAAGTATCTTTAAATATTTACAATGGAATAAAAATCTATTTTATATTTTATTTCAACAAGACGGTTACAAGATTCAATTTTTTAATAACCCTGACAGAAAAGTATGAATAATGATACATTTTTCAAAGATTTTGTATGATATTTAAAATTTTTTGAAACTCAATAGAATCTTTTGAAATCCCCTTTAAAAAATTGCCCAGAGGGTAAGTAAAATGGCTCTTTCTAACAAGAAGGTATTTGTTTGGAATGTGAAATCTGTGAAAGCATGAGCAACAAGAGGGAAGAAAATATGAGCATAAAGTGAGAATTTACCATTGAGGACCTGGCGTAGGGCAAACTGTTGTACGACGAGGGTGATTGTGGTGGTTCATTGCCTCGGGACGGCAAGCCCTGAAAACCCTGAGGTGGAGTTTGCTGTGAGGATGGCGGATGATAGACTCGCGACGCCAAGGGCCCAGGGATTCCCCCCATAGTTGGCGTACAACTGCGCGAGCCCCTCGAAGCCACTACCGGCGTACCCGGTTTGTCGATCTTAACATACACACACGTGTAATAACAATAATAAAAAAGCTACGTTTAACAATTTTTTTTAGTTCTTCCCAAATTCTAACATTTCAATTTTACACCTTCATCTGACTCAAATTTCCGGTTTCAAATTATCAATTTTTGAATTCTTGTCTTTTGTTGATCTAAACAAGAAATAGAATTTTATAATCGACGAAACAGGTACCTTAGTAATTATAATTTCGAGTGTTCAGTTCAATCAATTGTGGCATGCAAAAGTACTTTTCTGTATTGTTTTGAATTTTTGAGCCGGTTTTACTATTAAGCACTGAAAAAAATTTTGTGCTTAGCTTTTATAGCTTGACCTTTTGATTTTTTTGATTTTCCCTTTCTCCAAATATACGTGAATATAAATTTTGACGTTTTAAACGTCACTGACTAATTTTAAGCGGATCGCATATTTATTTTTTATTTACAGTGTTTCAAGATCTCAACTTTTTTAAGATTTTAACAAAAACGATGATTAAGAAATGATTAATTATTTGGAAAACGTGAAAATCAAAAAGTGGAAAACCAAAAAGTGAAAATGAAAGTGGAGGTCGATGTGAAAAGTTACATAATCATCCCCGAAGTGAATTTACAATTCTGATTGATAATTATAATTAACAATTTTTTTCAGTGACCTTAATATATATAAATAAATAAAAATAGTAATTTTCTTGGCTGTCCAGTAAGCTACAGAAAAGCTTGCTTTTTGCAAGATCTTACATCTTTACTTTTCAGAGAAGGAGTACTCCGTGCTGAGGAGCTTCCGCTTCGCGAAGGAGGTCTGTCCTTGACGGAGGTTGCACCGGATCCGGAAGTTGGACCGCCGTGGCTAGCACCGTGCTTTTCAGTACCATTTTCACGAGGTTCTGCATGTTCTCCATTCGCATGTGGTGAAGTCACCTCCTATAATAATAAAATTATCCTTTACTATCTAAGAAATAAAACTTTTCTAAATTTTAGAAATTTTTCAATCATTTTTATTTGTCTTTAAGGACGTTGGACCCAAGTATTAAGCTCCAAATTCAATTCTTCATTTTACTCATCTAAAATCATAGTTAAATATTTTTCCGCTCTGTAGCGCTAATCTTTTTGTAAATATAAGACTGCATACAGAGCAAAAAAATATTTAATTGTGGTACTTTTTGCATAAAACGAGGAATTGGAAATCTAACTTCAAAATTCGATATCTTCGGTTTACTTAAAAAATATTTTAATTAGGTATTTTATCGCTCTGTACGCACAATTTTAGTTACAAATTGATTAATGCTGCAGAGGAAGAAAATTCCAAATTTAATATTTGTTGAGTAAAATGAAGAAATCGAATTTTTAGTTTAGAACTTGGCTCCAACACCCTTAAAGTAATTATTACTTAAATTATAAAACTCACTTCATTCGCGACATCCACTACGAGGTCTTGGTCACTCTTTTCTCCATCACTGTCCTAGAATCAGAAAAAAAATGTATTACAATTTACTCCATATACATATTTATATCTATATATCTGTATTATCTAAATAGCAAAGTTATTATCAGAAACGGTAGCAGCTGGCAGTCTCCACGATAATCGGTATAATCCAGAAATGGCAATAACCTTTTAAGTCTCTTAAATACCCGAGATAGAAGAAATATCATTCTTTAGTTAAGATACGTCTTCTGTTTCAGTTTAATATCTATTACTCATTTCCGAAGGTTCTACGGCATTCATAAATCGTACCAATTACGAAATTATACATTGTCGGATTTCTCGAAATATAAGACTTGAGAGGTACTAAATGTACTACACTTTAATGATTATCGAAGACACTTATAATTAGAAATATATCCCACGGACGATTCTCTTCTCGTACCCATGATTCCATATCGTTCCAGAAGATATAAAATCCTCTTGAATAAAAATATTCTTCTCTTTCCCTTATTTCAAATTATAACTTTTATAATTATTAATTTTATTATTGGATAAGACGTATGAGTCCAATTATAAGGCAGCTTAAATAGATTATCAAATCCCTTCTGTCTTCAGTGTAAACGTATATCGTTGACAAGCCGATTTGCGGATCCCTCGTTGAATTCTGTTCGGTACGTTTCCGCTGGTTTCATCGACGGAGATTAGAGATTATGCGCCAGAGATAAGTAATAAATTTGTACACGGACAATGAACCTGGATAAATAGAAACCTATAACAGTATTGATTTCCCTCATATCGCATTTATATAACAAGCTAACTGCATAACTCAACGACCATTTTTAAATCACAAACAGCCTCTGCAAACATTTTAAAAATCATTTCTCAAACATGAAATCCTACCCTTTAAAACTCCTACAGACTTTTAAAGGATTTTAAAATTAAAATCTCTTGAAATTTTACGACAACCTTAGAAATTGATTAAATTCGTTAAAATCTTTTTACATTCTAAGAGACCCTCTTAAAATTCCCCAAAATTTCAAAACATTCAGAATTCCTTAAAATCTTAAATTTTAAATCTTAATCTTCCTTAAATTCTTTCAAATCTTTTAAAATTGTACGAATTCTCTTAAAACTTCACTCAATCTTTTTAAAATTCTAAAAATCTTTTGAATTTTGTAAAAATCACTTGAAAATCGACAAAATCTCTTAAAATTCCTAGAAATATTTTTAAAATCCTAAAAGAAACCTCTTAAAATTCCTCAAAATTTCAAAACATTTAGAATTCCTTAAAAGCTCTTAAAATTCATTAAAATGTTTTAAAGTTGCATGAATTCCCTTAAAATTTCACTCAATCTTTTTAAAATTCAAAAAATCTTTTCAAATCACACACAGCCTCTGCAAATATTTTTAAATAATTTCACAAGCATGAAATCCTACTCCTTTAATTTCTTTATACGAGCATATCTCCTTTCCAGCGCACTGACCTTGATTTCAAGCTCATAAATTCCAAATGACTACTTTTCCTAAAAAATAAGTTTAAGTGATTTTAAGAAATTACAGGGATTTTATTCTAATATGGAGAAAATAAAATGAAATCCCTTGAAACCCTTCCCAATTTTTAGAAATCTTTTTCAATATCTTGAAATTCCAGGACAATATTTAAAGTTCCTTAAAACCCTTTAAAACTCCTACAAACTTTTAAAGGATTTTAAAATTAAAATCCCTTGAAATTTTACGACAACCTTAGAAATTGATTAAATTCGTTAAAATCTTTTTAAATTCTAAGAGACCCTCTTAAAATTCCTCAAAATTTCAAAACATTCAGAATTCCTTAAAATCTTAAATTTTAAATCTTAATCTTCCTTAAATTCTTTCAAATCTTTTACAATTGCACGAATTCCCTTAAAACTTCACTCAATCTTTTTAAAATTCTAAAAATCTTTTGAATTTTGTAAAAATCACTTGAAAATCGACAAAATCTCTTAACATTCCTAGAAATATTTTTAAAATCCTAAAAGAAACCTCTTAAAATTCCTCAAAATTTTAAAACATTCAAAATTCCATAAAATCTCTTAAAATTCTTTAAAATCTTTTAAGATTGCACGAATTCCCTTAAAATTTCACTGAATCTTTTTAAAATCCTAAATTGAGAAAAAATATTCGGAAATCAATAAATATACTTTTTAATCAATAAATCTCTTCCAAAAGCAGATGTTTTATTGATTCAAATGAATTTTAAGGAATTTTCATTTTAAAATCCTTTAAAAGTTTGTTTTAAAGGATTGAAAATAAAATAAAAGTTTTAAAGGGTGTCAAGGAACTTTAAATCTTGTCCTGGAATTTCCCTTAAATTCCCTTAAAATTGTACTCAATCTTTTTAAAATTCTAAAAATCTTTTCAAATCACACACAGCCTCTGCAAATATTTTAAAATAATTTCACAAACATGAAATCCCACTCCTTTAATTTCTTTATACGAGCATATCTCCTTTCCAGCGCACTGACCTTGATTTCAACCTCATAAATTCCAAATGACTACTTTTCTTAAAGAATAAGTTTTCGGTTCGTCCCTGGAAGTAGGGAAAAGGGGAGAAAAGAGGAAAGGGGTGAATGAGAGTGAGGAGACTGAGGGGTGAGGAAACTGAAGAGTGAGGAAAGTGAGGACTGAGGAAACTGAGGAGTGAGGAAACTGAGGAGGAGGAAACCCTCCCTTAACCTGGTCGTTCTAGCGTTAAATATGATACAAATGTTATCATCTCTTCTATTCCAGTCCACGAGCGAGCAGCCACCCTCTTCCTTCATCCCAACTCACCCTCATCATCCCCCACCCCTAATTTCATCCCCACAGCTTTTCTCTTTCTCCACTCTCTGGACCCCAGTGCAGCGTAGATGACGGTATTAAGGGCAGCTCTATTATTCGACTACCCACCACCATCATCCCCAACCCACTCAACTCTCCGCCTCAAGAATCCTCTAATTTTTTCCA
>UCOK01017850.1:59022-72597 GCA_900474325.1 Synergus umbraculus
TTTTTCCCCCCCCCCCCCCCCCCCCCCCACGTCCCATCTCACAGCTTCCATTTCTTCTCCACTTCTTTATACCATCGCCTCGTTCTTTCTGTAAACAAGCGCAACCTGACCCTGAAGTAAAGAACTTGAATCCCAGTTATGCAGCATTTTGTTGATCCTACAATCTTGGGCTGCATCAATCAAGATTTTATTTTTTGTTTAAACGAGTAAAAATGTACTTAAAGTATAAATACTATTATATAAAAATTTCCTACATCCTATGTAGGATCTTATATAGGATTCTATATAGGATCCTATATAGAATCCTATGTAGAATCCTATGTAGGAGATTTTTATAATAGCATTTATACTTTAAGTACATTTTTACTTATAAAAATCCTATGATAGAATTCTATATAGGATAGGATTCTATATAGAATCCTATGTAGAATTCTATATAGGATTCTATATAGGATCCTATATAGTTTAAGTATTATAGATTTCTTAAAATCACTTAAACTTATAGGATAGGATTCTATATAGAATCCTATATAGAATCCTATGTAGAATTCTATATAGGATCCTATATAGAATCCTATATAAGATCCTACATAGGATTCTATATAGAATCCTATGTCCTATATAGAATCCTATATAGAATGTCTCTATATAGAATCCTATATAGAATTCTATATAGAATCCTATGTAGGATTCTATATAGGATTTTGACATATGATCCTACATAGGATCCAAATCGGTTTCGACGTAGAATTTAATTTTTTTTATGAAGTTGACAATATATATTCACGTTATTCATTTTCAGCCAATTAAAAAATATATTTAAATATTTTTCTAACATGTTTAAAATATAGTGTGATTTTTGTGATATAGATATATTATACAGAAATGTTATATTATAATAATATGAGGTACATATACATGTAAGAAAATTTTAGTTGACTTACATGTCTTAAAGATGTGAAAAACTGGTGTAAAACTTACTTGTTGTCGATAATAAAATTATAAATATTCCACTTGTACTCTCTAAACTTGAATTAGTGAAATTTAACTGATTACCAGTCAAATTCCACTGATTTGCAGTGACTCTTTTCTCACGATTTTAATCAGTGAAAAAACTACTGGAAATCAGTGAAAAGTCACTGAAATTTTTAGTAGTTTAGTGCAGATGACTTTGACTAATTCAGTGACTTTTGACTAATTCTCAGTGAACTTTCACTGATTAAAATTGTAAGAAAAGAGTCACTGAAAATCAGTGGAATTATAAAATTTCTGTATAATATGTATAAATATCACAAAAATCACAATACATTTTGAATATGTTAGAAAAACATATTATATTTAATTATTTATTTTAAGTCTTGGCTAAAGATGAAGAACGTGAATATCTCTTGTCAACATCATAAAAAAAAGAAGAAAAATTCTACGTAAGAACCTACATAGGATCATATGTCAAAATCCTTTATAGAATCCTATATAGGATCCTATGTAGGATTTTTCAATTCAATTTTTCAATTAATTTTCAAATTAATAGCTATATATAGCTATTAATTTATAGTTATTAATTAATACATTGGCTTCATGTTTGTAAAGTTTTGCACATACGGTTATTTCATGACCAAGTATGAAACGGGTGATTATAAAAATTAATTTTCATATTAATTAGTTCCTGAAGAATATAAAATTCTTATAATTGTAAATAGGTACATAAGATTGAAAAAAAGAGACTGCAATTTCTAATACAACTAAAATTAATTGAATTAATATGATTGTTATTAGAACTATAATTAATCTTGAATTAATTATTGATTTTCTAATTAATGTTATTAATAAATGTCCAAATAACTTCTACACGTTTCCAATAATACAATTACAAATTTCATAAGTCTATGTAAAGTACGTTAAAGTTTTTTTGGCCCACATTGTTGAAAACAGAAATATCTTTTTTCAAAACTGATTTGTATATCTAGCAAAAATAGTAAAATACATTTAACATTTTTTGGTCCTCGCCGAAATATATATTTATAAATTATAAATATATATTCGTCTATTCGACCAAAAAAAAATGTTAAATGTATTTTGCTATTTTTACTAGATATATAAAACAGTTTTTAAAAAAGATATTTCTGTTTTCCAACAATGTGGGACAAAAAAACTTAAACGTACTTTGCTTAGATTCTTAAAATCCTTACAAGTTACATTAAATGAAGATATTTATATTTTTCCTAATTGTGAACCAAAATTCTGTTCATATACTCTACTCTCTAAATCTGAATTAGTGAAAAATGAGCTACTAATTTACTTTAGTTTTGAACTTTTCACTAAAGTTTTAGTTAAAAATAACTAACAATTAGCAGAATTTTCCGCTAAAGTAAATTAGTGACTCACTTTTCACTAATTCAGATTTTTATGTGATAAACCAAACAATAATTAATATGCTTCGTGTATATTTAGAAATTTGCCTGAAAAGAACACTTTTAATTTAAAAAGAGAAAAAAGGGAACATTTTTTTAGAATAGAAAAACAAAGACTGAAAGTGTTTACAGCTGAAATCAGTTTTTAGGCTGAATTTCAGTCTTAAGTCAGTTTTAAGTCTTGTTTTTAGATTTTTTAGTCTTAAAACAAGACTAAAAACTGTCCTTGTTTTTTCTGTGATACAAAACAAGTTGCAAAGCGGCCAGCTTTTTAAATTTGCAATTGCTTTATATCTCTGATAAATACAGTACAAAGCTTTCCAATATAAGGGATATGAAAAAACAATACATTTTTGTAAAAGTGCAAATGCGAAAGCTCCCTAAAAATATTCCAGCCTCGCTCTATCGAGTGCATAAATCTCCCTACAAAAAATGCAGCATTTTTCCAAAAAAAATATCCACGTAACTCATAAGAGCTCAAATACATTTTGGACCTTTTTCAAGTATGATTTTTAATTTTTTTTTTCATGTGTTATACTGGTGCGCGACAGCGCATTAAAGCTGCTCAACTGGACGAGCGTGAAGGCAAAAGGGCGGGAGAACCAGGTAGAAGTTGACAGGAACGTGAAAGGTTTAGAAAAGTTGAGGGGATGGGTGGGTACGAGGGTTGAAAGGGGATGCAAAATTGGGAGGAGGCGCTTCACTCGGAGAAAAACGGTCGCTGTGCACCAGGAAAATAAAGGGAAAAACGGTTCGTATGAAAATGTAATTAGGGGGATGTGTGGAAGCTTGGCTCATTGCGGCCCTCTACCTTCCGCGTTTCTGCCTCAAACTATAACTTGTTTATTAATGTTTCGTACCTCTTCTTTGACGCATGAGGTTTCACTTATAATACAAGAATTTTCATTCACCCTTTCTATGTTAAATATGTAAATTTGTTAACATTTTGAAAGATTTTATATGTATTGAATTCGATCTAAAATTTACAGGGAACCAAGTCTGGTCCATATTCGAAATCGGAATGGCTTAAGATTAATATGAAATATTTCTCATTTCATTGATAAATCAAGGAAATGCATATTTAAAAACTGCATCTTGAAATGCGACGGAAAATAAAAGTAAAGTAATGGTATTGCACTCTCTGAAACCAGAATAATTCAAGCTCTGGTCGATGTGCCGCTACACGTGCAAAGCGCTCTTTTTTTTAAGTTATTTTCGACGCATACGAGCATTATACTGTTGGAGATGCAAGAAAAGAGAGAAAAAGAGTAAAAGACTTCTGCGAAAAGCAACCTTGCAATTTAACTTTTACGACATTTCATCTTATTCCCTCGTCGCTTGCCTACAGAGTGGAAATCGTGCCGATAACTTTTCCTGCTCTTATAATATTATATATCCTGTTATATGAACAATTTATTCCAGTATAATGATACTACTCTCTAAATTTGAATCAGTAAAAATTTCACTGATGAATCAGTGATTTGAGACTTTTCACTGATCAATTCAGTAATTAGTCACTGATTATCAGTAAGTTCTTACTAATTTAATTAGTGAATCGATATTTATTCCAGTATAATGATAATACTCTCTAAATTTGAATCAGTAAAAATTTCACTGATTTAATTAGTGATTAAGTATTTCACTGATGAATCAGTGATTTGAGACTTTTCACTGATCAATTCAGTAATTAGTCACTGATTATCAGTAAGTTCTTACTAATTTAATTAGTGAATCGATATAATCTTTACAAATTTCAATAAAGTATACTTATTATTTTTGGAAATCAAGTTCCAATTTCAATCTGTAATTTCAGTAATTTTGGAAATTTTAAATTCATAAAAAGTGTACATTATTCCTTTGTACTGATTCAATCAGTGACTTTTCACTGATTCAGATTTAGAGAGTAATCTCGAATAATTTGAAAGATTTAAAACTTCTCCAGAATCTGCAAGAACATTGCTTCTGCTCTTATTGAGAAGAACTTTATAAAATCCATATTTTAAGTTTCACATTTCTATCAAAGTAACCAAATAATGTTATTTGTTTTCATTTGATATTCGAAATAACAAGTTTTTTGTTTCGTTTCCTGAATTTTGCTCGTTGCTTATTTAGCAGTGTATACATTGTAGAAATAATCGAGGCAAAAAAATGGATTCACGACAAAATACACATGGAAAGGTGTATCAGATTTGTATCAATTTTTTCGAGTAAAATTAAAAACAAAACACTCACTAGTCATATTTCAAATAAATATTCATTTCGTCAAACGTGTGACAAAAAATATATGAATTTCTTTGATCATTGCAAATTTTTCGAATTGAATTAAACCTCTCATATTGATGAAATTAAAAATAATCAGTATATTATTGTGAAATGTGAAAATATGCACATCAGAGAAAATGAAATGCAGATGTAATGAAACTGTAATGAAATAATGAAAGTAATGGGCGAATTTATTTGCAACATTATTTTGCTAATTGATCAAAGGCTGGAGGATTTTCGTGGCAATTGTGTTGTGCATTTGCCGTTTAGCTGCGTACAATAATCACCCAGGCCTCTCGATTTCGTGGAGAATTTGCCCGGTAAACCACACTGAATGGCTTGTGTAACTGTGAGTTGACGTAATGCGTGGCCCAAATGGAATTACTAATACAGAATGTAATGTTGCACTCGAGTAACAGAATAGATATCAAATCCGGCTCTCACTTGATTGGCTGCGTTACGTGGTAAATGAGCGATAATTATAACATAATTAACCACGCTTGTTTCCTTTCATGTTACGTTTTTATAACGTAATTAGTATTAGTCCAATATCTTCACATTGTAATCTAATTTTTCATGCATCTTCATATTTCATTTACAATTTACATAGTTGTATAAATAAGTATTTATTTAAATTAAAATACCAAATAGCTTTCAAATTTGAACTACGAATGTGATATAAATATAAATCCTGCTACTGTAAATACTCTTATTAAGAGTTACGTATACTAAAAAATTATAGGCCTTGATTCGATGGAAGTTGATATAGAAGCCGTCATCGAAAATCCATAAATAATTAATTAACAGAAAATCATCGCATATCTACTCACAATCAGTGTATTGCGTCCGTACAAACACGATATATGTCCCCGATGAAAAAAACTCCTATCAGCGATACTACATTCCAAAAAAAAGTCGCCCTCTTTCGCTCATTCGAAAGAAAAAAAGTAAAAATACGCACATCCATACACATAAACTTGGTCGTTCGAATCCGCAGAGAAATAAAAGAAATGCGTTGCACCTGACAAAGTAAGCATGCCTGTACTATATATATGTATGTACTGTATCTATAGGTAGTTTTCGAAATCGCGCCTATCAACGAAAGGGTGGAAAAATAATAAAACTTCAATGGAATATTGCAAACAGGAATATAGCGAATGTGCCCTGGTGAACCTGAGTGGACATCGGGATATTCAACATTTATTTTTGAAAGACAAATATTTGCTTTTTTTCAATTAGTTAAATTCAAAAAGATTTCTCACATAATTTTGAGGGAAAAAGAAATGTTTTCATGTTGGTCCGCGAATGAAAATATGAATTTTTGTGTATTTTCATATTTCGTAATGGAAAGTTGATTAATTATATAACCATGTAAATATAAACAGTATAAAAATGAATTAAAAATGCAAAATTTTGATAGTAAATTGATTTGGTTTGAGTCAGAAGGATATTTATCAATATTGATGTACATTTGATTTAATCTACTAAATGTATAATTAATATTCGTAAAGTCTTATGATAATTATGTCATTAAGGATTTTCAAGGGATTTTAGGAGATCTCAAAAGTGATGTCAAGTGATATTGTAAGGAATTTCAATAGATTTCTTAAGAATTTAAGAGAGTTTAAGGAATTTCAATAGATTTTTAAAGAATTTAAGAGAGTTTAAGGATTTTCAAGAGATTTCAAGAATTTAAGTGATTTTAAGAAATTTCAGGGATTTTATTCTAATGTGGAAAAAATTGAAACCCCTCCCAATTCTTACAAATCTTTTTAAATATCTTGAAATTTCAGGACAGGATTTAAAGTTCCTTAAAACCCTTTAAAACTTTTATTTTATTTTCAATCCTTTAAAAAAAAACTTTCAAAAGATTTTAAAATGAAAATTCCTTAAAATTTTAGGAAAACCTTAGAAATCGCTTAAATTCGTTGAAATCTTTTTAAATTCTTAAAGACCCTTTTAAAATTCCTCAAAATTTCAAAACATTTAGAATTGCTTAAAAACTCTTTAAATTCTTTAAAATCTTTTAAAATTGCATAAATTCCCTTAAAATTTCACTCAAACTTTATAAAATCCTATAAATCTTTTGAATTATGTAAAAATCACTTGAAAATCGACAAAATATCTTAAAATTCCTAGAAATATTTTTAAAATCCTAAAAGAAACCTCTTAAAATTCCTCAAAATTTTAAAACATTCAATATTCCATAAAATCTCTTAAAATTCTTTAAAATCTTTTAAGATTGCATGAATTCCCTTAAAATTTCACTCAATCTTTTTAAAATCCTACACTGAGAAAAAATACTCAGAAATCAGTAAATGTACTTTTAAATAATTCTCTTCCAAAAGCAGATATTTTATTGACTCAAATGTATATACTTTAAAATGTATAATATCACTATTGTATGGAAATGATTAATTCTTGTTTCATTAAAAATTCATTTGAATCAATAAAACATCTGCTTTTGGAAGAGATTTATTGATTAAAAAGTATATTTATTGATTTCCGAATATTTTTTCTCAGTGTAGGATTTTAAAAAGATTGAGTGAAATTTTAAGGGAATTCGTGCAATCTTAAAAGATTTTAAAGAATTTTAAGAGATTTTATGGAATTTTGAATGTTTTAAAATTTTGAGGAATTTTAAGAGGTTTCTTTTAGGATTTTAAAAATATTTCTAGGAATATTAAGAGATTTTGTCGATTTTCAAGTGATTTTTACAAAATTCAAAAGATTTTTAGAATTTTAAAAAGATTGAGTGAAGCTTTAAGGGAATTCGTGCAATTTTAAAAGATTTGAAAGAATTTAAGGAAGATTAAGATTTAAAATTTAAGATTTTAAGGAATTCTGAATGTTTTGAAATTTTGAGGAATTTTAAGAGAGTCTCTTAGAATTTAAAAAGATTTTAACGAATTTAATCAATTTCTAAGGTTGTCGTAAAATTTCAAGGGATTTTAATTTTAAAATCCTTTAAAAGTTTGTAGGAGTATAAAGATAACTTTTGAAAATCATCAAAATCTCATGAAATTCCTATAAGTATTTTTAAAACTCCTACACAAAATCTTTTAAATTTCCTAAAAACCACTTAAAAATCGTCAAATCCCCTTTAAATACCTATAAAAATCTCTTGAAATCCCTCTCTAAAAATATCTCAACCATTTCGCACCTATTATAATTTAAAATCTGCTTTCAAATTATTTAAACTTCTAAGAAAAAAAAAAAACAAATAAAATCGCGCGCGTGTTAATTTTTAGTAAACACAAAACACTCCCCCGACTAAACGTCTACAACTTCAACCCAATTCCTTAAAATAACTTCAACCCCCTCAAAACATCCCTTAAAATATATAAATCTCTTAAAAAAATAAAATCTCATATGAAATCTTACTAAGCCCACATACAACACTACCCCTCCACATTAATTAACCCAAAATGTATCTTTCCCAACAAATTTCAGCCAATAACACACTCCGAGATATAAGTACCCAATTTTCCATATAAAATATACGTGCGCTCAACACGACGCGCTCTTGGGGTGTTCAAAGCGGAAATTTGAGGTGTGTGTTCGTGATCGCAAGTGTCGGGGCCTTGGGACAGGCATATAGGGGTGTAAGAGAACGGTGGGTCGGGGGGGAGAGAAGGGTGAGGGGGGGGTGCGAGTCGGTTGACGGGCGTTGGATGACGGTGGGGGGTTGGGGGAGTCGGAGGATCGGTGAATCGCGGAGGGGCGCGGAGGGGAGAACTCGGTCGGTTGGTATGATGACAAAACATTCGCTCTGAGCTTCCGCCTGAAGGGGTGCAGGGGGGTTCGGGTCGCGGAGGTGCACCAGAGGCGGTGGAGTTGGCGGGTTTGGAAAGTCCAGGGGTGGGAAACGTGAGCGCCAGGCGGAAAGAGAGTCCGGGATCTGGGGTGGGTTATTCGCGGGAAGGTGGGCGGTGGAGGAGGAGGAGGGGGGGGGAGTGTTCGTAGCGAGAGCGGAGGTTCGAAGGGCGGCGAGGCTAGGCGCGAGAGGTGGAGGTTTATATCCATCATTTTGTATTTCTCGCAGACATAAAAATCTATACCATCCCCGAGCTATCCTCTACCTCTCTTTCTCTCTCTGTCTCTCTCTCTCCAGGAGGTAGAGAATCCCCCCTCCCATATTCCTGGCGCTTCGTAGGAACCCTGCAAACTCCCCCGTCCCCCATACACCCCCGCAAAACATGCCTGAGCCAAAGATACTGCACCGACTCTTCGCTTTTCGCTACTGTATAGGGACAGGGGCACAAATATCGCGTTTATTTTGTATGACGATCTGTGTTGCGTATATAGCCTCCCAATTTCTGTATCTCCGCCTCCACCCCCCAGCTGTGGGGGTGGGGATATATGACGATATAGGAATGTAGTATATCGATACTGCATCGCGACGAGCATTGGTACGATGGATGCGGTTCATTTCTGTATAAGTGCGCAAAGCATTACCTACAACCTATGATCGAGATGACAATAGCGCGGATAAAGGTCGCGTCCTTCCTATTCTCATGATTTATTGTCGCTGGTTTCCTTGCAGAAATGTTTGTTGCGATTTTGCATTCAGCGAGGTTTGAATTGATGGAATATGAATTTTTATTCGAATTATTATATTAAATTATTAATAAGAGAAATATTAGAAAGAATATATTCTAATATTAGAAATATTGAAAGAAAAATCTATGCAGATAGATTTGGTAATTCAGACAAAGACTCGGTAATAATTAAGAGTCATATAATTACCAATATTTAATTAAAACATTAGAATCTGAAGTTCGACTATGTACCCTCGAAATAAATACACAGAGAGTGTTGGATCAACCGGTGGTTAATCGAATGAAATAAATGGGGTGGCATAACCAGTCTCGGAACTCACAAACTAAACTCAACTTTCCCAGCGAAGTCTCTAAAATAGTTTTCCCGTTATCAAACCAGATCACCGCTTTTAAGAATAAGAATGAGAATGAGAATGAGAATGAGAATTCTCAGCGGCCGTAATTATATGTAAAAAAAAGAAAAGAGAAAAAGGGAAAGAGTCAAATGTCTTAAGAAGTCTCCGGCGCTGGAAATAACTCACTATCCTGGCAGTAATTAAAGACCGATCTCAAGATCTCGGAAAATCCAACTTCTTTCGGATTTTCTATTTCCAATTGGAATTCACTGCGCCGCCACTTTCTCGGCGATTCATGCGCGATATCGCGCCCCCGAACCCGGAGCTTGCGAAACAGAAAAAATAAGAAAGATAAACGAAGAAAGAAAGGTGGCCACAAGATTCAATTTTTCAATTTCCCTGACTTTCAGATAAATTTCCCTGACCTTGGAAATCTCTTAAAATTTATTGAAATTCCTAGAAACAGCTTAAACTTCGACGTAATCCCTTCAAATTTGTTTATATTTCATGAAAACCCTTAAATTTTCACTAATTGTTTTTAAATTCCTCAAAATAAGTCCAAATCCTTTAAATTCCTCAAAAAAATCCCAAATTTTTTTAAATTCCTAAAAAATCTCTTATAATTACTGGAAACCTATTGAAATCCTTTAAAATTTTTAGAAATCTTTTGAAATTCCAAGACACATCTTTAAATTTCTTAAAATTCCTTAATGTGCTTTAAAATCTATTTTAAAAAAATTCTTGAAATACAAAAATTCTTACAAGTTTCTTCAAATCCTTCTCTCTAAACTTGAATCAGTGAAATTTAACTGATTACCAGTCAAATTCCACTGATTTACAGTGACTCTTTTCTCACGATTTTAATCAGTGAAAAATCTACTGGAAATCAGTGAAAAGTCACTGAAATTTTTAGTAGTTTAGTGAAGATGACTGAAAATTTCACTGACTTTTGACTGATTCTCAGTCAGAACTTTCACTGATTAAAATCGTGAGAAAAGACTCACTGAAAATCAGTTCAAATTTGTTTATATTTCATCAAAACCATTAAATTTTCACTACTTGTTTTTAAATACCTCAAAATCATTCAATATCCTTTAAATTCCTCAAAAGAATCCCAAATCTTTTAAAATTCCTAAAAAATCTCTTACAATTATTGGAAACCTATTGAAATCCCTTAACATTTTCAGAAATCCTTTAAAATTCCATTAAAATTCTTACAAGCCTTCTATAACACTTTTAAATTCCATGAGAATATTTATAATCCCGTAAAATCTCTTAAAATTCTTACAACTTTCTTCAAATCCTTCTCTCTAAACTTGAATCAGTGAAATTTAACTGATTACCAGTCAAATTCCACTGATTTACAGTGACTCTTTTTTCACGATTTTAATCAGTGAAAAATCTACTGGAAATCAGTGAAAAGTCACTGAAATTTTTAGTAGTTTAGTGAAGATGACTGAAAATTTCAGTGACTTTTGACTGATTTCCAGTAGATTTTTCACTGATTAAAATCGTGAGAAAAGACTCACTGAAAATCAGTGGAATTTGACTGATTCAGTTTTAAAGTTTATAATTCCACGAAAAAATTTAAACTCCCTTAAAATACGTAAAAAAATCGTTTAAAATTTTTGAAAACTTTTTACAATTCTCTTAAAATCCACAAAATCTTTAAAAAAATCATAAAAATCTCGTGAATTCTTTTAAAATTCCTCGAGGTACTTTAAATTCCTTAAAATTTTTTCAATTACCTAAGAAACCTCTTAAAATTTTTTAAAATTATTGAAAATGTCTGGAAATCATTAGAAATCTAGAGAATTTCAAAAAATACCGGGAAATTATATATAATCCTTCAAAATCCTTGTACAATTTCTAAAATTTGTTAAAAAAAAAACTATAAAAGTTATATATGAAATACGATAAAAATAACATAGTTACCAGAAATGTCAATTTCTATTTTCCCTGACAACTAACCGCATTTCCTTAACATTTCCCTGACTTCCCTAACAATTTTCTTTCCCTGACATTTCCCTGACTTCCCTGATACATATCCATCCTGATTACACTTTTGTTACATCCCTATTTTTTATAATCTCAAAGTGAAGTTTTTCCCTGAAAAGTACCACTTCTGACACTTTGTTTTAGTGCTAGAGAGCAGTTCAAAGCTTGCAAGGGGTGATAAAGGGGTAAAAAGTGGTGAAGAGGGACTTAGGGCGTCAGTTTTGCTCGGCGGTAAAGCCAGTGAAGTAATCGAAAAATTGCAGGACAGATCCATCAGGAAATCCAGAGTTTTTATTATTACATAGGCGCCGTACACTGGACGAGTTCTGGACAGGACGATAGAGGAAGAAGAATAAAAAGGGAGCAAATGGTGAAGGAGAGAGAAAGAGAGTAGTGAAAAAAGGGAAAAACACGTTCAGAGAGTCCAGCCGACCAACCAACGGTGTTGGACAGTGACGAGCGGGTAGCTAGGACCCACAAAATAAACTGAAACCACCCCTCTTTGCCTCATCCCCTAGTGCTCATTCTGGCCGCTTCAACCTCCACCCCCCCCCTAAATTCCCTCCAGACCCCCCTTCACCGCCTCAGCCGTGGTAGCTCGACCAAATAAATTACACCGCCTCGTGACGCGAAAAAATCCACTGAGTTGCGAGAGCGAGCGAAAGAGCACAATATATATATATATATATAGATATACATATAGAGATATAGATATAGGTATAGAGAGAGAAAAAAGGGTACAAACGAAAGGGTTGAGTGGGCGTGGAAGCGAGAGAAAAGTAGGAGAGTCAGACAAGGTGGATGAGAGAAGAAAAAGGATGGAGATAGGACACCACACAGGGAGAGAATAAAGAGAGGAGGGGAAGGTGTGTAGGTGGAGGATACCGTGGTCCGCTTTAATTGGTTCGACGTGGTCAGATGAAAAATTCAACCCCCGCCTCCATGATAGTATCTCTGTCGATGTAGACCAACACCACCAACACAGTCACGAAGACCGATGGACGAGTTGGCCTGGGTGCTGAAAATACTTAAGATTATATAGTCTTTTATTTGGTTTTTTTTATTGAGAGATAAGACGCTCTCCGGCTTTTATTTAGCTATGTTATTTGTATCAGTGTTAAACCTATACAATTCAGAAATCTTGAAGCAATTCAGAATACATGAAGTGCCTAAACTTGTTGAATTTCAAATTGAAATGTTACGAATGTATCTTTTTTATATCTTACAAGAACGAACGTGCGCTCCGCGCGCGCATTTACGTTCTTGTTCAATATTATATAATTTATTATATTTTATTTTTTTAATGATAACAATTCAGATTCCATGAAATCCTTTAAAATTCTCATCAAATCGTTTAAATATTAGAAAAATCTCACGAAATCACTAAAAATTATTAGAAATCTCATAAAACTTCATCAAATTCTTACAAACCTTTTAAAGTCCCTTAAAATTTCACGAAATATCCTAAAATCCCATACAATTCTACAAAATTGTTTTAATATCCTAAAAATCTCTTGAATTTCGTAAAAATCACTTAAAAATCGTTAAAAATGCATATAAAAGCCTTCAAAATTATTAATCTCTGGAAATCTATGTTAAAATTAGTGAAACTCTAAAAATAGAAATTTTTAGAGATTATCTCCCATGAAATTCTTACAAATTCCAGAGAAATTTTCAAACTCATAAATCTTCTGAAATCCATATTAAAATTTATGAAAATCTCTAAAAATTCCTAATAACCTTTGGAATTCCATGAAAAAAATTTTTAAATCTCATCAAATTCCCAAAAAAATTCTTAAAATTTTTCGGTAAAATTTAAAATCTCTTTATATCCCTTATAAATATTACATAGAAATCTTATCAAATTCCAAGAAATCCTTTAAAATTCTCACAAAATCATTTAAAAATCAGAAAAATCTCTCAAAATCACTTAAAATTATTAGAAACCTCGTAAAATTCCTTAAAATTTCTGGATAATATTTCAAATTCCTTAAGACCTCATAAAAC
>UCOK01017851.1:0-39799 GCA_900474325.1 Synergus umbraculus
GCTCAGCAGTATATTATTCACTCCACTATTTTACTCTAAGTCCTCTAAGATAGTTCTTTACTCCCACTACTGTGGCCGAGACCCTAAAAGGGCCTTCAGGGCCACCCTGTAAGCGTTAGGTCAGTGTTACGTTGCGTCTTAGTTACGACGGATCCTTCGTGCCTCCATAACATTTGTATGAAATAAAAGGTTTAATAAAACAATAATAATAAAACTACACGTATTTAATTATTATTGTTTTGTATTCAAAGTACCCGTGACACATATCTTGAATTAGTCTTTTCTTTAATCTAGCCTTTCCTGGAATCTAACCGTATTTTTGAGAATATTATTTGACTTATTGGATTAAATTCGACATAAATGTGATCCCCGAAATTGATTGGTCACAATATAAATCTTGTCGTTTATTCCATGTTTACAAACATCGACAGAAATTTAACAGATGTTTCAAATAATAGCTTTTTTATCGCCATATTACTTTCTTTTATAACTCATTTGGGTGTGGCATGTCAAAATGTGGTAATAATGCATGTTGTTAAGGTTAGGACAATTTCGTCGTCACACGGAAAAAAAGGTATGGTTGGGCCAACCATATAAATGGATAAATATGGCACATCCATATTATATAGTTGTAGCAACTATATATTGCTATGGTTAGTGCAACCATAGTATGGTCAGCTAGCACAACCATAGCTTGGTCAGCGCAACCAAAAAAATAGGAAAGCTAAGCTATTGAATGGTTGCGCTGCCCAAGCTATCGCTGCAGCAACCATAGATATGGTTGCCCCATATTTTTCATTATCTATGGTTGGCCCAACCACAGCTTTCTCTACGTGCTTGACGACATTTTTTTTTTTTAATATTCTGATTTTTCTTTCAGTCGAAGTAATTTCTTTGTAAGTCACAAAATTTATAATATTTTTATCTAATTTTGTGCTATATTGTAGTACCTACTGAAATTAGTTTTTAAACAAAAGATATGGACAAGAGTCAAAAACTATGTCCAACCTTGACGACATTCCCCTACATTTAGAATTTTTTTTTAATTTAATTTTATTTCGTATAAAGTTTCAAAGAAATAATATTACAATGGTAACGGTAAAATATAAACGGTCATATTGCAGGCTCAATGTTACTTTCATCGATTTTCGGTAATTTGCATTATTTAAAAAATGTAATGACCATAATAATATTATTATTATAAATATTAATATAATTAATAACTATAGCTGTGAATTCGATGTCAGGTGTTCCATTTAATTTGCTTCCTCACAGAGGATGCATTATCGATTTTAAGAAATATATTTTTATTTTATTTTATTTTAATTCCTTAAAGTTTAAAAGAATATATATATAAATTTTCTTTAGTTAAATTTAGTTTAAATTTAGTTAAATTTAGTTAAATTTTCTAAAGATAATCATTTTAAACATAAAAAAATAAATAAAATTTGTTTAAGAATGTTTGTTGGCGAAGACAAAAATTGTAGTTCACCAATATTATTCTGATATAAAAATAGAGAAAAATAGAGTGTTAGACGAAGATCGATTTATGCGCAGAAGTAGGGCAAGTGAGACAGAGTCAAGCCAATGACCTCACCTCCTCTCACAACAAACTCATTTGAGACAGCCTGACAACCTTGCAGTTACATCTGTAGTGTGTGTAGAGTTTCTATCGAACGCTCCCTAAAGTACGGTGCAGTAGATTATAAAAACATTGTGTCGTCACAAAAATTGTCACAGGGTTAGTGTAAAGGGTGAAACAGTGATCTAATCTGCTTTTAATAAAGTAAAGGAGAGATGATAAGGAATGAAGAAGATGAAGAAGAAACAAAAGAAGGTAGAAAATTTAACCTAAATCTATTCTCCTTACTTTTTAGCTACAAACTAAATATGCAAGGATGCACTATATAGAGTATTTCGAATGGTAACATGGGGTTTAATCGGTAAGTTCGAAATCTGTAGATAATTTCCTCAGCGATGATAAACACAGCTGTGTAACAATCTGAGAACGATTGGTGGTTTGGCCGATGAACAGTAGAGGCAGCACCTCCTGGATTACCAAAACCGCGGAAGAATTTGATTTGTGACAAATTGAAATAATGATTTCAATATATAGAATCTTAAGAATGAAGCAAATTTACAAATATATGTTAATATTAAGAGAGATTAAGGTCATGTATTACTTACCCGATCCCTACCTTACCGACATTTTTTTCTCTGTAACGCTACGTCTACATTTATTGAGATACCACATTGAAAATTTCTATATTTGAAGCTAAAGCCTTAAGGTACGTTTCTCTGGTCCTAAATATTGACATTTAAAAAAAAAATTTTGTCGAAAAAATTTTTTTTATTTTTACAAAAATTTAAGACCAGACAAACATACATTAGCATATTTTCTTCAATTTTATAAATTTTCAACTTGATATCTTTATAAATGTAGACGTAGCGTTACAGAGAAAAAAATGTCGGTAAGGTAGGGATCGGGTAAGTAATACGTGTCCTTAAAAAACTAATTGTAGAGGTGAACTGACATACCCTACTGGAAGTACAGAGATAGGAGATAGAAATTTGCGGATAAAAAAGATAGAACCTTTCTATCTCTTTGAAATAATCGATTTGCATCTCCAAAACGCTATCTCTTTCTATCCACTTGTTACGAGCCTCTATAATTATTCCAATTATTTCAGAAAATTAACTTTGGCTCATAACTAGAGCATTACAAATTTAGAATTTCAACGCACAAGAGATTCAAGGTATTATAGGGGAGCGCGATGAAGAGAATTTACCTTAATGATGAAACTTATAATTTTTAAGTCAATGAACTTTTAAAAAGGAATTAATGAGGAATGCAAGAACGATAAAAAAGAAGGAAAATAGTGTACACGAAATATGAGTACACGAATGTCCTCTGCCCATCGTGATCTCGTTATACCGTCTTCCGCATTATCTTACTACATTCATTTTCGAAAAAAAGGCTAATTTTGACAATTTATTTTGGGAGTATGGCAAAAGGAATAGCATTTCTTTTTAGAGGGTTTATTTAACACATAATAAAGTATGAAAAAAACACAAGGCAGAAGTGAAACTTCGGGTGTTGTTTGCGAATGAAAATAAAGTAAGTGAAAGATTAAAAATAATACAAGTACGGCACATAAAAAAAAGTAATTGAGAGATTAAAAATCAATACAAATACAGCACATAAAAAAAACAATGAATAACTAGAGTGAGTTTAAAAATTTTTCTATTAAAAAAGTAAAAATTTGACGTGAAAGTTTCACTTCTCTTCTATTGTTAGACATTAGTGGTTACAACTTTTTTACACAAATATTTTAATTATAATAATAAAATTCTTTATAATAATATTACACATTTAAATAAACAAACCAAAAACCCCTTTATCACTAATATTGTTTACCTTACTTGGGAATTTGAATAAGGTCAGGAAAATATCTTCCGCAGTTGTGTCATATGTTTTGATGTACATATGACACAATTAAATGTATCGAACGTCTCGTAGATCTTGAAGTCAGGTTCGAGAACTTCCGCTCGAGTTCGCTTTATCTTTCACTCGCCCATTCTTTATTTACTCTGTCCTTTACTAAACCTATATATGTCACACTATCGATTTATCAAATGGTAAACAATTTTTTACCCCCAAGACGAGCGCAAAGAAGTTTCCCTTCAAAAAATTTAAACATGTTTAATTTTCAATTTTCCCGAAGCGCCTTGAAGTTTTTATTTAGCATACTCGTCCGCCATGTTGGATCGACCATTTTGTTTAAGAAATTTTTCACACCGGATTCGTAATAGGAGACCCCAAAAACCCATATGAGTAACAGAATTTGGCCCATTTTATAAATATTTTATTCCGGATTTGGTACCACTTTGCATTTCTTCTCTATGTGCTTGTAAAAATTTAACGCGTTTTTCTCGAAACGGCTTGTTTCAAACTGGGCGGACCGATTGCTTTAACACCAATGCATGAATCGACTTCTAATTTTTACAGTAGCTTCACAAGTAAAAAAATTGTAACCACTAATGTCTAACAATAATTGAAAAACAGTTTAAAACAAATACTATACCGATATACGATTAGAAATACGGACCCGTAAAAAAATAAAGTTGGGTGTTAAAGAACACAGGAGCTCAATCGCCACAGAAGTACGATCAGATTTCGATTCACATCCGAAGTGGAACCTTTGCCTCTCGTCGTCTTTTCAAAATTTATAGTTAGTTGCCTGTAAAAATTGGACTTAGAATATGTTCAAACTGTTTGAATAAATTTTATTTTGGAACTGAATGAATATCCATTTTATTTTAACTTAATAATTGGCATTCAAGTTTCATTTCAATTCCTTTAAAAACAAAACGATCTTAATTAATAAATAACTACTAATTTAATCAAAAAGGGACCATTGTTGGAGTTTATTCCGATTTCTAAATCTGGGGAGAAAACTCTTCAGTCTTTCAATGGAATCCAGAATCTACATCAAGGCATTTTGATTCTTGATCATTTTGAAGGAATAATTGAAATTTTAAGATTTTTAATTCAATTTTAATTTTGCGCTCAAAAAGTCTAGAAGTTTACACAACTCGTCATTAGTGAAAAGAGGCAGGGAAACACTGTTAACCACTATTATTAATCTTTAGTTTTCGTACATAAATATTGTCATCATCTATGCACTTAAAAGGTTATTAATTACAGAATACTTTGTATAGGATTTTTTTTTATTCTTGTGTGATGATCGTAGGCAAACTTTATGTCAGAGATGAGAGACAATATAATCTAATGGCTACTAATGGAATAAGAATGCAAAAAGAATCTATATAACAATCTGAGAATTATTATTGGATAGAATAGGCTCTGCTCCAGTAAAGACAGCACCTCATGAACAATTGAAATGGCGTGAGAATTTGAAATATGAAAACTCAAATAATGATCCTGAAGTATCAAATTCAAAAGGAAACTTATAGTAAAGATAAAAAGAGAGAAACAAGAGAGATTGGTAAAGAAAGTTAAAAGATGAACTGGCAAAATAGAAAAAATAGGAAGTAAGATGAACAAAGAAACATTTATTTAAATACTAGGTACTTGGATGGTAATCTTAATGTTTAAGCAACTAGAACACCCAAGTGTGAGAATGGAATGTGTGAGAGAGTTTATAATTATTTAGGTAACTAGATTAATTCAGGTAATTAAAATTGAAATTGGTATTTTTTTGGTTGCAAAAATGATCTCGCGAGATGCATGAAGACCTCAGCTAGGAGCTTTGATCGACACAGAAGTTTGATCAGATTTCGATCCGCTACCGAGCCCGAAACTCTGTCACTCCGGACATTAAATTAATTCCAAGTTGTACTTATAAACATTGAGTTCGATTCGATTTTGTAAATTGTAATCAGGACTTAGAATATTTTCGTTCATTTTTTTTTGTTATTCTCGGTTAATTGAGCATTTATTCGATTAGAAATAAATCTTTTGTATATTTTTTAAAATCAAATTTGAGTTCATTTATTTTATTATTTTGAATTCCTTTCATTAATTTTAATTTTCATTCTAATTCGACATCGATAGATAAAGAACATGTTTCCAAATTCAAGCGAGGAGACTATTTAGTCTCGACAGTGGATCAGCAGATCTACTATCTGGGAAAATTTTAGTTTATTTAATCGATTTTTCTGAATAGCTATTTAAATTCATTTCGAAGTTTAAGCCTTTTTTAAAATTTTTTGATTTTAAAGGACCCAGGGACACCTTTTTTCCTTTAGTTCGATTAAGGTCAAATTTTTACAGGAATTATTTCTACATAAAATGGAACAAAACTGGGGGGAACGTGAAGAAAATGCAATCTTTGAAAATAAGAGAAAAATAATACCCTAATGAGCGTATTGGTTATATGTTTATACACATTTTTGACAGACTTTTTTGAAAAAAGTTAAATCAGTGGGTGAAAACTGAATCCGCAGCCGCGGATAAGTGAATTAAACATTTAAGAACGTAAATCTGCTGCCCTCAGCAGATGAGGAGTGAACTTAGTCAGAGATGAGGTGGAACTATAGCTGTCGTAACGTAAACTCACTGCAAACATAATCCGAATTCATTAAACCTAACACGAATTCAATAATAATTTAATTTAACAAGAAAATCATAGGAAATCATTTGATATCAAATGAGATCATTGAATATGTAGTTAAATCTTACTATGTATGAATTTAAAGTGAATAACTTTCGTTCTATGTGTATCATTTTTAAATGCATTTTTAACAAAGTTATTAAATAGCTTTTCTTATCTTACAGGCTCGGTTAATGGTGAAAAACGAATTAATCTCTTACTCACTGAAAACAATGTGCCAATTCGAAAACTCATTATCAGCAATCTAGCAGCAATGGTATGTTATATAAATCTGAAAAGAGAAAAATAAAGCGTCATTCCACAATAGATCATCTGGACGTCACACAGTCATTATTATTATTCTTATTATTATTATTATTATTATTATTACTTCACATCGCTGCGAAATGCTAATTATATAAAGCATTGAACTGTTATATGGTAAAGATATATTTTACCAGTGGCCATAAAAATATTGTCATCGCAAAGACATCCCTGCTAAGAAGTCCATGTTAGTTCAATTGATTTCCCAAGGATATCTCATATCTTAAAGGCGTCTTTTGGACATGAGGCGTCTTTAGGACTTCAATTAGACTGAAATGGGTGTCCTTAGAGCATCCATTACTATTATTATATTACAATTACTATTGCATTCTTATCATCGAATTATCATAAAAATTGAAACTCCATACTTCAGAGCTAATTTCTACATTACAAGTAAGTAAAAACCTAAAAACAATAATACTTTTTATTATTTTAATTTTACAATATAATAAAGAAATTTTTTTTGGGTGAGAGACTTTCCGTAGATTTGACAATTAGTTCTGTGAGACTAGCCGCAGTTTTTCCACTTTGATGTGGACTTAAAAATTTGTTTACAGCACGTCTGCGGAAAGTTCGATCTTCCGTGCCTTCGTAGACTCTGGAAAGTTGTCGATTTCTGAGCTTCTCACTTTACATCACTAGAGTTTGTAAAGTATGTTGCTTTACACCTCTAGTGGTTGTAAAATAGTCAAAAGAACAATGTAAGGCATATTTCGTTGGCAACCCTACTTCTTCTCCAACATTTATTTTTACCGCTAACAGGTAGTACGACTGACCTGTCAAATATCGGAGCATATTCCGAAAATCGAACTTGCCTTAGACTTGCTGTGAAAAGTATTGTACTTGACATGTGAGAAGCAGACAATCCCCGATTCGTGTGATGGCATCACTCGCCTTCGGCTTATGACGCCAACTTCATACTCATCGGGATTTGCCTACTTTCCAGACTTGTCAAGTAAGTAGCTATTCCTGGACGAGAGATGCCGCTGGAGAAACTTGCCGCGGGTGGAAAATGCCACAAAGGTGACAATGAGTCCTGAGAGACTTAACGCAGCCTTACCACTTTAATATGGACTTAAAAATTTTTCCGGATAAGAAATGCCGCTGGGGAGACAATAAATCCAGGGAGACTTGCCGCAGATAGACTTGCCTCATATGACATAATATGAACCCCAAATGGGAGAATTGTTTAATTAATTTGTTATTAACTATATATATTATTTGTTTGATAAAGCTTAAAGAATATAAATGGCTTTAAAGAAAATTGCAAATCACTTTTGGTCTGAAAAATGAATTTAACTACGAAAAAAATTGATATATCAAGAATTTGTTTATAAAAATGTTAATAAAATAGTGATTGTTAAATTATGCGTAAAGTAAACAATTTTTTCTATGAGAAAAAATACCATTAGGAATTTGTTTATAAAAATTCTTTACAGCAATTAAGTTTAATATTATTCATATAAATTATGTTCTATGAATACAGGGGCACTAATTCCAGCTGATAATGAGTTTCTGTCTATATTCTTTCTTGAGATAAAAATTCCGAAAGTTAAAATTTCCAATTTTGTCACTATATTTGTTTATATATTGTTGCTCTGACAAAAAAATTATAAAAAAAACGGAAACCACAACTCTCTTAAACTTTTAATGCTGAACATTTTAAAAAAATCCTTCTACTTCGTTAAGAATTACGACCTGTAGGCGATTGTGAACACTGAATTCCTATTTTAGACCACTGTGCGTCGTTCAGATAATCTATTCTACAATAACTTGCTTCAATCTTACTATCTGAGAATAAAAATGTTTTTTTTTTATGCAGACGACTCTTGATGATATAAAGTCACTATTCTCCAAATATGGAAAAATAGACAGTTTTTATCTGAGATCTGACGTGGAACACAAATGCAAGCGAGCATTTGTAACATTTAGTAGTGCTCAGGACGCTTTAAAGTAAAAATTTGTTATTTCTGTTGTATATTAAGATAATAGAAGTGTTTGTGTATTCAGGCTTTTCAAAATAGTATTTTGTCACAGAACTAGGAAGGATGGATGGAAGCAAGCAGTTCGGTTACATAATCGTGTTTTACTAATCGAACCAGCTTATTCTTTCTTGCAACCTGATAGTCACGACCAAGAGCCTGTCCCATTTAAAATGAAAAGAGAAGAAAGTCCAGAAACTAGCGAAAGACTCGACTTTGGATCGATAAACAAACTTAATGAAGACTGCCTTGTTTGCATTTTTAAGCATTTACCACTAGTTGACAAAATTAGAGTAGAAAGAGGTACAATTTATAATTTTCATTTTAGCTCAAGATTAGCAATAAAGAACAAAGTCGCTTTTAGCACACTTAAAAAGGTGATACTATGCAAAAATATTAATTTAAAAAAATGCCTAATTCATTTCCTTTTCTAGTATCAAAACTTTGGCGATCGGCAAGCCTGAAATCTTGGAGTCATGTGAAATTTTTACGTAACGCTTATCCTTTTGATGAAGAAAAAAAAGACGAAGACGAGAAAGTAACGATCAGAAACGAAGCTTCAAGTTTTTGTGAAGATATTGCCGATATAGCCACAATTACAAAATTACTACTACGTTGTGGTCGATTTTTGAAAAGAATCGAAATTTCGTCAGATAATGTGAGCATAAATGAGCAGACGATTTTTATGCTTCCAGCATATTGTCCGAATTTAGACCAAGTCAAAATAAATAGCATTTCAAGCTCGAGTTGTTTACGAAGCCTGGCTTATGGATGCCACGAAATTACATTCTTACATGTAACGTTTGGTGGCTGTAAAGGTTATTGTGAAAAAGATTTTTCAAAGTTATTCCGAACAAAGAAGAATCTTAAGGAAATTAGTATTCACTCTTATCCAATGACTGGGGAATGTCTTTTACACTTAACTGACACTATCGAGAGGATATGTCTTCTTTGTTGTATTACAAGCTGCTTCTATTTTTCCGATGTAAGTATTATTTTTAAGGGAGAGGGGTAACAAAAAATTATAAATATCAAAATTTGTTTATTTGAAAATTGTATTCTGATAAGAAAATAATCCAGTGGAGACAAGTCGCAAAAAAAGTTTTTAAAACGTTCTAAACGAGTTTTAAATCATGACAAATTACCGATTGAGATTTTAGAAATATTAAGTGATTTCACGGTACTTTGAAGAATTTTATGAAACTTTAAAGGATTTTACGAGATTTCATTGAATTGTCAGGAATTTCAAGAGTTTTCATGAAATTTCATGAAATTTAAAATAATTTTAAGGGATTTTACGATATTTTATGGGATATTCAGTAATAATTTTAAGAACTTTTAAGGAATTCAAGGGATTTTACGAAATTTCAGTGAACTTTCAGAAATGTTAAGAAATTTAATTAGATTTTATGGGTCTTTGAGTAATTTTAAGGAATATTAAGTGAATTTACGAAAATTAAAGGAATTTCACGAAATTTTGAAAGACAAAAAAGGCATTTTAAGGAATTTTATGAGACTTATGGAGATTCCTAAAATTAGATAAAAAATTGCAAAATGTTATATTTCAAGAATTAAAAATTCGAAATTATTTTTTCTACTAGAAAAAGATAAGCAAAAACGAGAAATTAAGTGCACGGATCATAATTATTAGTTACCATAGAATTTCAGAAATGAGGTGAAAATTTGAGTCATTCTACATATTTTAAATTTCTTCAATACTCTCCAACGTCCTTAATTAAAAATTTGTGAGGTTTAAATTCGGTAAAATCTGCATTAAAACTTTCTGAATCTTAACTCAAGCGTGAAATTCTAATAAATATATTTTGTTTTCTTAATAGGCCATCCAGAAGTTTAAAAATCTGCGAGAACTTTCTATATACAAAGGCGAGATTACTGGATTATTGCCTATACTTGCAGATTCCTGCGGGCGAAGTTTAGAATTTTTGCAACTTATAGCATGTAATTTAGAATCTGAGGAAGATATGACTCGAATAGGGGAATTTGAAAATTTGAGACATCTATTTTTATTCTCACATTGGGTCACCGACCCATTGCTAGATGATGTAGGCCGCCAATGCAAAAAACTATCGTCTGTGTGCCTATATATCTGTAAGTACGAGATTATTATTACTACTTATTAAGTCGCACTGTGAAATTTTTAAAATTTGAGATTAATATCTACACTATCGTCGGAAATTGTCCGTACGATTGGCGCAATCACTATTAAAAATCACTGCTGGCTTTGAACTACGATAACTCGGTTAAAAAAAGAGATAGAATATTTAAAAAATAACAGTTGCAAAGCTTATGAAATTCCACGTCTAGTGGTGCAAACCAGATTTTTTTTGACCTCTGTAAACAATACAGCACGTGAGAAATTTAAAAAAAAATCCAAGATTTTATAAAATTTTATACCTCGATTTCAACTTTTTGCATGACCTAGGAAATTTGTTGCAAAAATTTGAAAATTATACAACACAGAGCCTAAAACTTAACTCAAATACGATTGAATATTTTTAATCGTATATCGAGAAACAATGAAGATTTTTTAAGTTTCTTCGACTTAAATTAAAGATAAAGTGTTAGGCTCTATGTCATAAATTTCACATTTTTTCAACAATTTTCCTAGGTCATGCAAAAAGTTGAAATATTCTATCTCTTTTTTTTACTGATTGTGAGTTATCGTAATTCAAAGCCAGCAGTGATTTTTAGTAGTGATTGCGCCAATCGTACGGACAATTTCCGACGGTAGTGTATCTAAAATTGAGTCAAGTTAAATATAATTAAAATTTGTTCTAAAACGTTCGCAAAATATCTTTGAAGTTTTCGTTTGAAAAACATTACCCAGAGGAAAAAAAATATGGATGTCCTAGAGACGTCTTCAGACAGGGAATTTTACAAATATTCCATTCAGTCTGTCAGATTCTTTAAGAAATTCATCTTTAAATTGAGCACAAGAAAAAATGTTCATTATTTAGAAAGTTAATGACATTTTTACAAAACATTGAGATTTGACGTTTTCTTTTAAATATCTTCCTGAAAAATTTAGAAAGTGATTTATTCTTGGTCGATTCTTTGTAAGCAAGTTTTTGATAAGAAAAAGTTTTATCTTTGATACAATTAAAGTAGCAAGAACTTGAATGATCTTCGAAAAACCGGTGCTACCACAATTCTTAATGGTTTGTATTTTACAATTTCAAATTATTGTACATCAGGGTTGCAAATAATTAATTACATCTGTAGTTACATTACTGGAGTAATTAATAATTACATAGAAAAACTATAATTATACTGAAAATAATTACTAATTAAAATAAAGAAAAATGGAAATTACATTCAAAATAAATAATAATTACACAAGAAAATTGTAATTGTACTGTAATTAATTGCAGTTTCAATTAATTATATATCGTAATTAATTACCATGCTACTAGAGTCGGGGTCGAAGATAACGGAACAGAGTGTATTTCAATAATCTAAACATTTATTCTTGAAAAATTACAGAAGGGGGTGGTTTACAATATTTTTAGTCAAAAGGGGAAGAGCCTTGTCAGGAATCCTTGTGAGTAGCTTGAAAAGAATGATTATAAGGTTTAAGGGCGTTGGATAATGGGGACTTAGAAAATTTTTTGAGTGCCCCCAATAATAAAGACGGCCCTGCCCCCGTATTTAATTTAAAGAGTAGATTTCGGGATAAATAAAAGAAAATCACCAAATATTTCGGGTCTGACGAAATCCTAGAGTGCATCTTATAAAAAATCCATCGCGTTTTTCTTGAGAAAATTAATATTTTGACTACAAATATTCATTTTCTGAAACGCAAACGGGCATTTTCGGAACTAAAACGATGAATTTCGATGGTTGATTGGTTGGCCTCCATCTTTGTGATATTTCTGACATGTCAAGTGATATCAAAAAAGTTCCTGACGCGACAAATTTTTATTTCGCAAAGTTCCGCAAAGTCTCTTTCAGAGTTTGAAAGTTTATATTGTGGAAGGACCGCGTACAGAAGGTTTTTTTCATCTAGTGACGGTGTTGTGTCTATAAAATAGTGAAAAGTGGAGTGACTTTGAATCGTCATCTCTTCCCGCGATTTGTCTGCTCGGTGTGCATTTCTCCGTTTCAGAAAATGAATATTTGTAGTCAAAATATTCATTTTCTCAAGAAAAACGCGATGCATTTTTTATAAGATGCACTCTAGGATTTCGTCAGACCCGAAATATTTGGTGAGATTCTTTTATTTATCCCGAAATCTACTCTTTAAATTAAATACGGGGGCAGGGCCGTCTTTATTATTGGGGCACACAAAAAATTTTCTAAGTCCCCATTATCCAACGCCCTTAATGTTATTACTAAAGGGGGTTTATAGATTTACTAAATAGGGAATTTCTGTTTAACCGTAAGGCTGGATCCTTTCTAAGATCTCAGGTGTTGTTCCTTGAAGTAGTCTTGGGCAAGTAGATTTAGGAGACACTAGATTTAATCACTTGGATTTAGAGACACTGAGATTAATTTAAGAATAAGGGAATCCCGGTTAGGGACTCTCAGGAACGTGTATCGAAAGATTATACTTGATAACAGCAAGTGGGAGAGTAGTTGTTATGTAGTTCGTACAGTTTAAAATGATTGGTGGTCCTGAAAAGGACCGATATTTTTAGGGGAGAAGTTGGTTAAAGGATGGTCCTTAAAAGGACCGAGAATAGGCGATAAGGGTTCTGGGAAGGTTTATTTAATCTTGTGGTCTACGGTGATTAGATAATCGCACGCATTTCTGTCGCTCAGGATGACAGGTCGTCTTCTTCGAGGAATCAAGATAACGTTTGTTAAGGTTTGATTCCTCTTTCTGGATGAGTCGTGGTACCTAGGTTCCGTTCCCAATAACGAGGTTAATTCCTTTGTCAGCGAATGGTTGCTGGGACACCATTCCGATGGTCCGTCTTTCCGAGGTTTTTCCGGGGATGTAGGGGGTGTTTCCAACCATGAATTTCTTCCAGGGCTTAAGTCGAGGAAAGGAGTACTTGGCTCGACAGTGTCTGGAAGCCTCGGCGAGTGAACACGTCGGAGTTTTTCCTCTGGGTTGGAAACCAAGTTTGGTACTCTTAGACCAAGGTCAGTAATAAGGTCGGGTGATGG
Source organism: Synergus umbraculus (assembly GCA_900474325.1). NCBI lineage: Eukaryota > Metazoa > Arthropoda > Insecta > Hymenoptera > Cynipidae > Synergus > Synergus umbraculus. The sequence goes on from UCOK01017851.1 coordinate 13,556, forward strand.
AGGTATCCAGGTTAAGGGAACAACCTTCGGAGATCCCTGGTGGAAGCGGTATGTGGCTCCGGTAGCACTAAGTGCTAAAAGTTCGTACCTCAGATGAGGATTTGGAGAACGAATTCTCGGGGCTCTGGGAAGGGAGTCCGCAGAACTTCGGGTTCCTTGCCGACGAGGAAGACGGGAATTTCCGTCATGTCTTCTTCGGAGGTGATGTTCTCGTCGTCCGGAATGGATAGAGTCACGATCGTGGCTTTTTTCCGGAGAACGGTTTTCCTTCCGAGATCGGGGCATGCGAAAAAGAAGGCGAGGGAACTAATAATTCTAAATAGGAATAAGAGTCTGTTATTTAAAAAGAGCTTTATTTTATATAGAGTTGAAGAGCTCCGTACTCGGTGAGGGCCAGGAAGATTCTGGACTTATAGAACGAAAGTGTATTATTATAGGCATGGCTGGGGATCTCGTCGACCAATCGTTCGCTCGCTACAATCGAGGATTGGCTTTTATTAAAAAGAGGGGGATACATGGAGTGTTGCTAAAGTGGGAGCGATGATATTTGTGTGTATCAGGAGCACGGATGGTGAAGAGAGAACCTCAAACTTTAAAGTGATTTCGCGTGTATCAGGAGCACGGACGGTGAAGAGAGACCCCCAAACTTATAGCAATTTTGTGTGGACTTAGAAATATTCTCTTCCGAAAGAAGAAAATATTTCTAAGTCCGTTGACAGGTGGAGGTTAGGATGCCCAAGTTGGTCAAAGAAAATAATAAATATGAGGGAAGTTTATTGCAAAGGCAATTTTAGCGGACATCATACTGTTATGTCATGAATTAACTTTTAAAGAAACCATACCCCCTTTTATCTTCTCTAAGTTCCTCGTTTTGTTCGAGAATTCAGAGGCCACTCTTTCGAATTTACTTCCGGTCTTTATCTTGAATCAATCAATGAACAATTAGGAATTGCGTTCTATGATTATTCAAGACAAGAATTAGATTGAAAATGTAAACTCAGTACTGACTCAGGTTATTCTTATCCTAACAATGCGTGTAGAATTCTCTTCTGGTTCCTAGTATTGAAGTTGATTTGTTGTAAAGGTTTCGGCGACTTTTTTGGCTCTTGTTTGCGAGATGTATAATCCAAGAGATTAACGGACACAGGAAAAGCACTTTGACTCAGATTAGAGATGTGAGGATTATCACTGTAAACTGGACGAATCTGGATTGCCAAGTAAAGGGTAAACAGTATGTATCTTTCCGGGCCCGCATTGATGATTAAAGACCGAGGGTTGTATATCACACCGAGGCAACGAACTTGTCACTGTTTACCGACGAGTAGAGAGTATATGTCTTCCTTGAATTGATGACAAAGACTATGTCTTCGCGGGGCTCGAACTGAACTCTAGCCTGATTGTGGTCGTTTTTATATGCTTATTTCATGAGGTCGGTTAGCAGGTTCTCTGGCTGGCTGGCTCGCTAGCTGGTTACCTGGCTGTTTACCTGGCTGGCTAGCTAGCTGGTTATCTGGCCGGGTGACTGGCTACATGACACCGGATGGTCTACGCGTGGCGTATGCCGCTAGGTTGTCGCGTGACGTCTGTCAGTTTATTTTGATTGACAGGTTGACTATTTTGATTGACATCTATTTTGATTAGTCATGATTAGATGACAATACGGAATAGTTGACGGGTTTTCTGATTGAGTACGTAGGACCGGAGTCGCGTCGTGCTACCAACGGGCAGGGATTCGTTCCAGATGCAGATCACAACGAAGGTCGAAGATTACAATGTTGTAGCTCGGTGAAGACGACTTGTAGATCTTGACGAATACAGGTTGAAAATCACGATCAAGACTGATGACGAATGACTGGACCCGCGGATACCTTCTTTCTTATAGGGCTTTTTTGAGGGGGCGAAGATCGTAAAAAGATTTAACACCTTAGGGTCCGTGGTGACGCATTTTATACTTTTTTAGCGTCCGATGACCAATGGCGAAGAACACGTGTAATCACTTGGTAGGTGAAAAACAGATCGATACTTTTTTGGTAACAAAAGTTCGGAGATAAGATTGGAGACATTCTGAGAGGTTAGATTATAATTTCAATTTCTTTGATTGCATTCGGGGTGAACTGCTAGTTCATCCTTTGAGTTTTTTGACCCGCTGACCAAATAATCGGATGCTCGGATTCTTATTTTTTAGGAATGAATATAATGTTAATTTGTTGGTTAATAATTTATTACAATAAGTGATATGACGTCATATTATTAATTATTTTGAATTTCATTTTCATTTTTTTTTGTAATTATTAATTATTCCGAAGATCATTACAATTTCTTTTATGTAATTAGTAATTGAAAATGGATAATTTACCATTTTTGCAATCCTGAGTAACATTTTAATGTTTGCCAGAAAGCGCAGTTTTATTTTAATTCATAACGGCCCTTCAAAACATCTTGTAACGCAATAGAGTAAGAACTTGCAATTACTTCAATGAGAAGTAGGCTACCAGTTTTTTAATTAAGTTCCCTGTCATTCCCGCCCCCTCTCTCTCTCACACACACACAACGTATAATAAACTTTGAAATAATTTGAATAATTGAATAGATGGCCGTAGAAGGATGGAAGTAACGGACAGAGGAATAGATGCCATAGCTTCTCTACCAGAGCTCCAAGTTCTCGAAATAACCGGAATCTATACAACCGGCGCTTCTTTAAAGAAGATGCAAAAGTTACGAAAATTCAAGTGCAATGACTGTAGTTTGTTAACAGATGATGCGTTATGTGAACTTATACGAAACGCACCCAACCTCGAATTTCTTGGTGCTCTTAATTTTAATTTTTCCCGCAATCACGGCAAAGTTCTCAAGTTTGCAGCGGAAGTAACGAAAGAGAGGAAAAATGGTGTTTGCTTAGAAATAAAAACTTGTATGGACGACAATGACTGGATTTATGTTCAACATCTCAGTAAAAAATCTCCAAATTTACGACTTGTAAATGTAAAGCCATCCAATTTTTGAACATTTTGAGAATTCATTGTATTAAGGGGTTAGTACCAAAAAAAATTTTGAAAAATCGATTTTCTAAAAAGTGCAAGTTCTTATAATAAATACATGTAGAATTGTTGGGTAAATCGTTATTTTTATCATAAATATCAAGAATAGGTTCAAAACGCAGTTAAATATAGGGGTTCCCATAAAAAAATCGTCTTGACCTTGAAAATTGAATTCAAGGTTAAAATTGATGTTACATTAAATGGCCCTCTCGGTCCCGGTCAACTTTTGTCTAAACCATTTTTTTGTAGATAAAGTATTTTAGAAGATATTTATAGATTAAAATGGAACACCCTATATTTTAGAACAAAATCTTTAAAGAAATTTTTCTTGAAACGTTTTTCAACCTGGTTGCCATGATTCAGAAAAAACTATTGGATCGATCGGGCATGAACTAGAGTCATAATTATTGATTAATATTTAACCCGTTTTTTTAAACAATTTACTGTAAAAAAAAAGGTGAAAAATTTTCAAGTCGGACATTCTGAATTTATTTTTTTTCAGATTTCAACCATCCTAGTTCATGCGATAGCGACAAGTCTATTCTTTATAAATCTCATTGATTTTTGTGATTCAGAGCCTCTAAACTTGATATATCATGGCGACCAGTTTTTAAAATGGGTAACTTCAAGCAGCCATACCAGCCAAAGTTATCATTAAAAATAAAAAATAAAATTTTGTAGTAGTGTTTTATATCTATATTCATGTGTGAAAGGTAGAGAATCTGTAATATAAATTTGAATTTGAAAAAAAAAATTCTTAAAAAAAAAGTGAAAACTTTGGTACGAACCCCTTAACAAACTTAATGTGATATTTAAAAATTTGTATTCTAGTAAATAACATAAAACCGCACAATACTCTGTTTATGGCTACAACAAAAGTTTGTAACAAATGTTTAGAGTTTCTTGAGACAGTAATAAACAGTGTATTAGGGTGGTCCTTATTTTTGTACCTACCACGTATTTCGGTCTCACTCTGCAGTTTTGTTTCAATGATCCAAAATACATAGGATGTTTATTGAAACTAAGGAAAAATTCCTTGGTCATTTATTCCAAGTTTTTCATGGTATAAAAATATTTCTCAGTATTTCGATAAGTTGAAATTCATGTTTAAATCGTTTAAAGTTAACAATAAGTGTTAAATTTTGACTTAGAAGTGTAAAATTTAAGGATTTAAATTTTAATTATAAAATACGAATTTAAGACTTAAAAGGGGGAGCCTGGTTTAGAGAGTCAAAAATTGCAAGATATTATGGATTTTTTTTAAGCTTTAAAACACAGTAATCTTTTCAAATACTTTTTATCTGTTTTATTGGTGACTTAAACTTACAAAAAAATGATTTGATTACAAAATAATAATTTTCTTTATCCGAAAATGGACATCGTTCACGGCCCGACGCTTCTGACGGCCCTCCACTGCGTACACGATAGCGACCGCAATTTTTACTTAAAACATAAAAATCATAAAGATTTTTAAACTTTATGAAATTATCTTCTATTTGAACAAAGAAAAAATTTTTGTGTAAGAATTAAAGCTTAAGAAATGAATATTTTTCAATAGATTTTTATAGTAGCTCTCATTTGGTCGTTGATTAATACTGTGACTTTTAATATTGCAATTATTGAAAGGCGCTTAAATTTAAGAACTCTTTACCTTTTAAATTTTTTAAATTAAAAAATTGACAGTCGGAAAAGATTTGATTTTCTAATTTTAATGATAAAGTATAAAAATGGCCCATTTAACGATGATTTTTTAAAGTAGCCTTACGCAATGCGCAGGTCATATTTTTGTATTTTAAAAATACTCAAATATGTTGTTTTGGGGACAATCTTTCACCACTTTTTGCCCTCCCCCCTCTCCACCCTGTGGATAGTCGTGGAATTTTGACGAAACCCTGCCTCACTCCTCCTCTGTCCACGAGTATTTTTGATATTTTATGAAAATATAGGTATTATTTGCGTAGAACGATGTGCAAGCACAATATAAACTATTCAAAAAGTTGTTATGCCAATCCCGTAAGACGTCCAAAAAGCAACATTTCTAATTTCTCGAATTTTTTTCATATCACGCATTTTGGTTAGAAATTTTAATTTTCGTTAGTTTGTTTAAATTTTCGAAATGTTATAAGTCTGACAATTTTTTTTTCACCGAAGAATGTCATAAGGATAAATTGTTCGTCTTTTTGAGTACGTAGAATTTATAAAGTAAAAAAAATTGATTTCAAAAATTTTCAAAATGCTAAATTTTTTAATTTAGAGTTTAGGGGGTTTTAGGGGAGAAAAAAATGAGGGGGGGGGGTTTTTAAATTTTACACAAATCTAATGATCATAATCATATCAGTCATAATTCATCACATTCTTTGATGAAAATGTAAAAATGATAAAGATGTGGAAAAAACGCCTGCATACAAGTATCCGAGAGACTCATGTGTGGAAGAAGAAACTTGAAATCAGTAAAAATAACAAAGTTTTTACTGAAAAATCGTACTAACACGAGTGGAAGATTGGTAAATAGAAATAAATTTTAATTGAATGTATTTAATAAATGACTAATTTTTAAATTATTGCTTCGAATAATTACTTTTTTAGCAACTTCATTTTAAAAAAACTGTTACACGTACCTATGTGATATAACATACGCATTACCATATTATGCGATTATATTCAGCAGAACGCCGTCGTTATGGAGAAAAATACCATTTTCGTTTTTTAATTGTAACTAAACAAAAAAATCTTCACTAATAGCTGTTTCATCAGGATACAGTTTGAGCTATCCATATAATAATAAAAAATTTTAAGAGAAAAAAATACATTTTAAGAGAAAAATGTGTACTTTTTGTTTACTGTAATATAAATAAATAATTGCGAAAATTGCCCATTTGAATATTTTTAAAATACAAAAATATGAACATGCGCCAAACGGTTGTTTTTTAAAAGGGCCAGCAGTAAGGGGTATTATTTCTCAACTGTCCTAACATTTGCCCCATTGATAGAAAAACTTAAATAAATACTACTAATACATACATTATGGTCGTTAAATAGTTCTGTTTTAGAGCTGTGGAACAAAAATGGAGGATGTGACCAGAAAAACTTAAAACATTTTATGCAATACTCACCTCAAAAGTTTCACTTTATGCTGCTCTCAATAATTATGTACAATAGCTCTTTTAAGTATAGTGACGTCACTGCGAATGAAATATTTATTTTACGCACCGTGACGTCACAGGTGTATGTAAAAATAGGTACTTTACACATCGCTGTCATCAATTTTATACAATCGCTAAGTTCAATCACACTAGTTACGTAAGTGATTTACTTTTGAGGAAAATTACATGGTTTATTACCCTTATATTTATTACCCTAATAAAATTTACTAAATATTTTACTTAATTAATTCATATGATGTAAATTGAATGTAAAATAATCTAATTTTCTCAATAGAATTCGGAGCAATCGTGCTCCGAACGAGCGCCGATTATAGATAAGGTTAGGTGATAATTTTTATTCGATTGACTGTTGCAAAAAGTAGTGTAAACTACCGTCGGAAATTGTCCGTACGATTGGCGCAAGCACTATTAAAAATCACTGCTGGCTTTGAACTACGATAACTCGGCGAAAAAAGAGATAGATTATTAAAATAAAAAAACAGTTGGAAAGCTTATGAAACTTCACGTCTAGTGGTGCCAACCAGATTTTTTTTGACCTTCTGAAAAGAATACATTACATGAGAAGTTTTAAAAAAAATTCAAGATTTTCTCAAATTTTGTACCTCAATTTCAACTTTTTGCATGACCTAGGAAAATTGTTGCAAACAGTTTAAAATTATACGACATAGAGCCTAAAAATTTATCTTTAATGTAAGCCAAAGAAACTTAAGAAATCTTCATTGGTTCTCGATATACGATTAAAAATGTTCGATCATAATTGAGTTAAGTTTTAATCGATGATCACGGCTCTCGGCCGGTCTGCTGCTCGCCTCCTTCAAATACCTCGATTTCAACTTTTTGCATGACCTAGGAAAATTGTTGTAAAAATTTGAAAATTATACGACATAGAGCCTAAAACTTTATCTTTAATTTAAGCCAAAGAAACTTAAAAAACCTTTATTAGTTCTCGAGATATGATTAAAAATTTCCAATCGTATCTCGAGAACCAATGAAGATTTTTGAAGTTCCTTTAATTTAAATTAAAGATAACGTTTTAGGCTCTGTGTTGTATAATTTTCAAATTTTTGCAACAATTTTCTTAGTTCATGCAAAAAGTTTAAATCGAGGTATAAAATTTTAGATAATCTTGGATTTTTTTTTAAAACTTGTCACGTGCTGTATTCTTTTCAGAAGGTCAAAAAAATGTGGTTGGCACCACTAGACGTGGAATTTCATAAGCTTTCCAACTGTTTTTTTTAAATATTCTATCTCTTTTTTTCACCGAGTTATCGTAGTTCAAAGCCAGCAGTGATTTTTAATAGTGCTTGCGCTAATCGTACGGACAATTTCCGACGGTAGTGTACAACAAACGTGCTTACACAAGTGATTATTAAGACTATGATTGCAGCATTTGCCTACAGCTTATGCTGCAAACTTCACACTCGTAATGATTACTTGTTTTACACACTTGTATCATAAATAACTATTTACACCCCGTATAAATAAGAATAATCCTTGTGTAGATATATTAAAATCTAATATATTTTAAATTAATATATGGGACGCTCTTTTATAAATCGTACAGATTTGGACGAAAAATGACCGACCCATTTTTGATTCAGCTAAAACTTTTTTACGAGTTCTTTATGCAAAAAGAAAGATATGTATTCGAGAAATTGAAAATTTGAGAATTTGGTGATTTTTGGCTTAAAGGAAAAATATTAACAAATTCAAATTGTTATAAGCAATTGAAATTTTTAAATCGATTTTTAACAATTGCCCTACCCATGAATCAAGTTCTTAGTATTTTTATCGTATTCTACGTTAAATTTCCTTTTGAAAACGATTTTTTAATCGATTGACAAATAATTAATACTGTCCGAAAAAATTTAATTTATCTAGCGCGGCATGTCATACCGGCGCGCGGGTCACATTGCACGGCCCATTTTCTTGTCTCATATCGTTTTTCTCTGAAATGTAAATGATTATTACATATATTTTGAATTAAATAATCTTATTTATTAGCTAAGATGACTTTATTAAAAATTTTAAAAATAAATAAATGAAGAACATCACTGTTGACAATTTATTTACTTATTTATTTATGTTAAATAATTACATAATTTTATAAATTTTAATTATTTCATTAATTAATTAATTAATTATTTATTTCATCAATTTTGAATAAAGTCATCTTAGCTAATAAATAAGATTATTTAATTCAAAATATATGTAATAATCATTTACATTTCAGAGAAAAACGATATGAGACAAGAAAATGGGCCGTGCAATGTGACCCGCGCGCCGGTATGACGTGCCGCGCTAGATAAATTAAATTTTTTCGGACAGTACTAATTATTTGTCCATCGATTAAAAAATCGTTTTCAAAAGGAAATTTAACGTAGAATACGATAAAAATACTAAGAACTTGATTCATAGGTAGGGCAACTGTTAAAAATCGATTTAAAAATTTCAATTGCTTATAACAATTTGAATTTGTTAATATTTTTCCTTTGAAGTATTTTTTTATTAAAGCTCGTCCTTTTACCTTTAAAATGAAAAAAAAAAAACCTCTAGCTCAAATAGAACCGGAGTTATGAATTTTTAAAAAATAGTCTTCAAGCCAAAAATCACCAAATTCTCAAATTTTCAATCCTTTCTATTTTCAAACAAAAAATTCCTCGAATACATATCTTTCTTTTTGCATAAAGAACTCGTAAAAAAAGTTTTAGCTGAATCAAAAATGGGTCGGTCAATTCTCTGTTCGATTTGTAAAAGAACGTCCCATATATATATTAATAATAATAAAGTCAATATTGGATTATATACAACATAAGGGCAGTATACGTATTATAATAATAAATACTATACATATTACGAATTACCTTTTATTCTTTTCAGATTTGACACTTTGAGTCTTCGTCTTCGCAATACTTTTTGTCTACAACGCCGTGTAGCCTTAGAATATCGTTTTAAATCGTTTACTGTTTTATATACAGCAAGTACAGTCATTCAGAAGAGATTGTGAGGACGTCCATGTTGGTCTATTAAGATTCTTTACACAGTAAATAATTGTAGGTTGAGTTTTGGCATTGTTTTTAGCGTTGTTTTTAGAGAATCACTCAATACACTTCCATTGAAAAAATCAAGGAAAATGGAAAATATTTCGCTTACACAACTCCAAATTCTTAACCCTTTTAGTCGTATATTTTTCTTTACATTCAATAATTCTTTAAATTCGTTTTCTGGGAGTTTTCATCATCGCTGAATCCAAGTTTGATGTCGAAATTAGCAATTGATGAACATTGTTTAAGCATCTGCAGTATAAAAATAATATTTAAGTGTAACAAATCACGATAGAAAAAAATCCATCTCCTCGAAGTCAATGTTAATAACAGAATTTTTTATTTCGCGTATATACTTGAATAAGATGAAAGTAAAATTTCGTAATGTATAAACAGTATTTCCAACTTTTATCTGCAAATTCAATTTATCTTAAGGAAACAATATTTATAAATTTAGCAAATATCACAATTAGAAATAAGCGAAAGCATAAATTATTTCTAGATTCCATTGTTTCAAGGAACCGTTACTACGTCTATTTTCATAAATATCAAGGCAACAATGAACACTAAAAGCAACAATTAATACTTCTTCTGATTCGCGATTAAAGACTGCTTTAGAAACACAGCAGACATTAATTCTCGACTAAAGTGCCCTTCTGTCACAAATGCTTGCAAAATATATGCAATTCGACATTTGCCGAGCTAAATTGTTGCAAATATTTTCTAAGCTAGAGGCGCATTTTGCACAATGTCTGTCCGAGAGAAGATTAAAAGATGAAAAAAATAAACTCTTTTATTTCGAAAATGTATGTATATAGGTTAGTCTCACAAAAGGTGATGATTGAAAAATCGCAAATCATCCCCAATATCACGATTTGTACAGTCAAAATGTGTACATTGCTGCACGCGATATGCAGAGGTATATTAGATACAAGAAAGCGAGGGACTAGAACACTTTCGATTATAAGACTTTGATAATAAGACTGGTCTTATTCCGTGCTTTTCCTTTTATCTGATGCGGATTTGCGATCCTTAAGATTAATCACAACTACTGTGATGTTGTCTAAAGAACCCCTGAAAAAAAGAAAAGTATAAATATTATAAGCTATAAGTATAAATCTCTTGTCTAAATGTATAAAGACTGTTTAAGTATTACTTTAATGACACAAAACCTTGAATATCTTCTCAGAAACGTCATGAAAATGTTCCAAGGACGTGCAATGTCTTCAAAATATCATAAAGACGACTTAGGGACGACCTGGTCGACTCACAGCCTGGTTACAACTAACGTTGTAATTTCAATGAAAAATGACAAATTTTGACTCTAGGATTACATCGATTATATCAATCGATACATTTTTCCCAATTGAAGTTATCGAGATGAGTTCGAAGTTTGAAATATCAAAAAATGGCGTTCAAATTGAAAATATTTGTGTTGGGGGATTTTCACGTTAGGGAATATTTTAAAGGATCTTAAAATATCTCTTTTTTATTATTAAGGGATAGAATTTTTGTATTACCTGTAATAGCTCTGAAGTGTGATGCTTTTTGCGCCAAAGTGTGGCTCATTAATACGATCTTTGATAAATGTGACAGCCTCCTCATTCGTAAAAGTGTCCCAGAGGCCATCGGACGCAAGTACCAGGAACATCGGGTTATGATCGCTAAGATCGAAAGTCAAAATATCAGGATCTGCAATTACCAGTTTCTTATCCTTGAGGGGGTAATCGCCTAGGGCTCTGGATGTTGCCAGGATGCCGGCAACTCTCCAAACTCCATTAAATGTAACCAAACCACCAGCTTTATTTATTCTTTTTCTCTCTCTTTGCTGAAACAATTTAAATTAATTCTTAATGTACGTTTTATTCTGACACAAAAAGTGATCTAAAATTTGGAAGTTTGCAACTTAATTTTTTAAATCTTATAGATGACATGTAAATCTTTCGGAAAAATCTTGCAAGACAGCTTAACTTTGACGGAAAAACCTTTCAAGCTAAGTTGAAAATTTCTGCCGCAAGAGTTTCAGAATCTGGACAAGAATTTTCCTGAAGGATCGATAATTTCTTTTCTCAATCTCAAATAGATTAGAAAAATTTATAAGATTCAAGTAAGATACCTGTTGCGGTTTGTGATCGAAAGAAAGCGGAATTGCATTTCCTTTTGCATCACACATAACACCTCTTGAATCTCCAACATTAGCTACAATTAATTTATCTCCTTCCATAAGTGCTATTAGCGCAGTCGTACCTGAGATACACATAAAATAAAACATTTAATATCACGATAAGGTATTAATGCAAAATAAAATAAAAATAAAGCTCATTTACCAGCTACGTCCATATTTTTTTTTGCAGCTTCAACTAAAAGCCTGTCAACTGCGAGAACTTCATCCGTCAAAAGCCGACCATAATTTATTTTGTTACCTTCAATATAACTAGCTATGTCAATCTTCGGTAGTGGATTTTCATCAGGTCTAGACGGTCTTACCTGCAAAAAATGAAAATGGAAAATATTGAATTTCAAATTACCATAAATAACAAAAAATTACAAAGAAATTATTACAAAACACGATTTACTTCTAATTGTAATCAAAATATTCAGGTATTCATTACCTCTTTTGTTATTGGTCTCGAAAGACTATCCAGTTTATTGAGCAATTCTGGATCTGTAACTCCAATAGCATTTTTCATACAATCATCGGTAAGCGACGTGCTTACTGTTTTTCGAAAAGATTTTTTTCGTTCGATAGGCGTCGTCTCCGGTTTCTCATCTTTCTCTTCTTCTTGGTTGCCAACTTCTTTATCAAGAACTGAGCAAGGCACTTTTCCGGCAATTATGTCTTTCAGTTCAATGATTTTCCTATTTAGATTTGGAATTAGTTTATCTCTTGCATAATTGGCTGCAAACTAAAAAAAAACGAAAGAGATAGAAATAATTCACAAAAACATAGCCTATTCTTACCGAAAAATAAATTTTTTTTATGTTATCAGTTTGCAAAATGTTATCGTCTGCAAAATATTCTGGGTTGTGAGAATATTGCATTTTGAGTTATACTTTATACAATATTTAATAGAAATACTTTATAACAATGTATATGAGGCACAATTTATGAAATTACTAATGTAAAAAACAAAAAAAAAAAACATTTTTGTTCAACACTCGTGAGGGAAATACGATATCAGAAATATTTTTCAAATTTTGAATAAATCTTTTGCAATTTTATAAAAATGGTTCCGTTCGATGTCAAAAACACCCAAAATAGTTTCAACCCCCTACCACACTAGGATTATCCCCAAATCATCCCCTAACTTCGGGACCTAAAATTTTATTCTTTTAAATATTTCCTTTTAATATCCAAAGAAGCCCAAATTAGTTTCATCCACCTGACACCCTAGGTTTACTCTCAAAATCAACTCCTAAGTACAAAAAATAATCATTAAAAGTCTCCAAGCTTCTTTGGACATTAAATGGACCCATTTGACACGATAAAATTTTAGATCTCCAAGTTTGGAGACTTAATGATTTTTTTTTGTACTCAGAGGTTCATTTTGAGGATGAACCAGAGGGGTTAGGTGGACGAAACTGTTTTGGGCGTCTTTGGACATCGAATGGAACCATTTATTGCAATCAGACATTAGGTCTCGAAGTTAGGGGATTTATGATTTTTGTGTGCTTAGGACTTAGGGGTTGATTTTGAAGATGAACCTAGGGGGTTAGATGGATGAAACTATTTTGTGATTCTTTGGATATTAAATGGAATTATTTGAAAGAATAAAATTTTACGTTTCGAAGTTAGGGGAATTGCTATGATTTTTGCTTCCTCATAGAGGAAGCTTTGTAGTAGTGCCAAAATCTAGTTTCCAAAAAAGGGTTTTTTTGAACATATTTCAAGGGCAATATATCTAATATGATGTCCTGAAAAATTGTCCAGATGTATGTATATATGTATGTATGTATGTATGTCACGATCCTGCAATATCTTTAAACTCTCTAGACAGTTCTTTAAACTTAACTTACCTCTCCTCCATGTCCATCAAATACTGCAAATATGGAAACTCCAGTATTATTTATATCTTCATTAACAACGAAACGATCTTCCATGTGTGAACGGTGACCTTGTACTGCATAGGCAGCAACATAGCCTTCTTTTAATTCCCAGCTTAATTTTTCACCATTACTGATATTATTATTAACTAAAAACTGCAATTTTGAAACCTGTTTAAAATGTTTAATATCAGCTATCAAGACAAATTTTCCAGATCATTCATATTATGTATCACTGTCTACTTAATTCAATTTATTTTGTTCCTAGGTCATTTCATTTTCTTTGATTCAATACGGTTGCAACGTATTTGTTAATAATGTTGGTGATTTCGATAATAGTTATAAAGTTTCTTTTTTTTCAAGACAAGTTTATTAAATTAGGGAAGAGTAGAGTAAAAAATAAATATAAATATCTACAAACAGGGATGTTATTTGTAATTGTCATCCTGCCCTTCACCGACATTATACCCCACTCTCCTCTACTTTATTTGTAATCCTAAATTTAATTTCAAAATGCAAAGGTGTGCAAAAAATGTCAGATCTACGACTACTTGAGTCTAACCTAAATATATGTTCTTACCCTAAATTTCATGCTATTACTTGAATTATAGATGGGAAAAATAAGGTTCTTTTAATATTTCCAATTTGCACCATGTGTTTTGTTGAAATTCTATGAGGGTAAGTAAAAAATTATTTGAACTTTTGCCATAACGTCTGCATACATTTGTCATACTGGCTTATGTTTATCCAAGCTTAAGGTTGATAAGATTGTGGTTACGTTATAAAAGTTTAATCTTGATTGCTCCTATCTTTTAGCAATTGTGATAATGTAAACAATGTCACGTGCTGATTTTTATTTGGGACCTTCAAAACAATACTGCTCTACTCTTTCCTATTATGGGGCACTATTATTCAACTGTCTCAACATTTTAAATCATGTCATTCGATTACTTTCATATTTTAAGAATTTGTTTGTCTATCGAAAAGCCTTATATCATTTTTCGGTCAACTCAAAATCCAAAAAGCTACGGATCTTTAGAGATCCTCCCAAAAATAGGATTTTGGAAATCCAATGAGTTTCAGAACTCCTGAAACTCTCAAAATTTTAAAATTCAGACTTTTGGGTGTCTTTAAAGTCCCGTAAATTTTTTGATTTTGCGTTTTTCGAAAACTTTTTTGGTGGGAAATGAAATTCTGATCAGAACTCCTGGATCTTTTTACGAAAAATTCCATAGGTACGATGTTACGATTTTTAAAAAGCTGTTTCGAAATTTCTTTATGGTAGAACTCTAGAACTTTTCAGATTCTAAAAGAAGGCATAAAAAAAGTGGTGTCCGAAAAAAATGGGAGGGAGGAGATGTCTTTTTTTCAAAAAAATTTTTTTTGTGAAACTCGTCGGTACCATTTTTGAAAAGCATCAAGAACTCTAGAACTACTAATAAATCACTGATATTTTTAATAATAAATTAAAAACAAGAGTAAGATAATTTTTTAGTTACCTTCGTGTATTTTATATTTTCACCACCAAATATTTCTTGAAAATATTGGTATAAACTTGGTAAATAGAGAAAGGCAAGGTGTATTCCTTTCAGAAAGGGAATTTTATGAAACCTTCGGACCAAAGAAATCGAATGACAGTTTTTTGTTTCTCCTTAGTACATTCTACAAGTGGGGCAAACATATTTACATTGTCACAACTGTTAGTGAATTGACGCGATCAAGGTCAAGTTTCTATAACGTGGCCATAATCGTTTCAATTGTAAGCGTGTAACTGAATACATATAAGGTAGTATGACAAATCTATATAGACGTTATAGCCAAAGTTCAGAGAATTTTTGACTTACCCATGTATTTATCTTAAATTCGCCCTCAATGCTTGCGGCAGATTTGCCTCTATACTGTTTGCCATAAAAAAAACTTTCAATTATCCGTTGCCCAGTTTCACCGCGAGGAGGTAGAGCAAATCTTTAAAACCATTTACGAAACAAAGTTGATTTGAAATACATTTCAATTCAAAATTTTATTAATTCGAAAAAGCTTCTAATCAATTTTGAATTAAAAAAAAATTCTTTAAAATTAGTTAATAGGTTAATTGAAAAAAAATTCCAAAATTACCATAATTTTTTTTTACTTTTTTTTTTATTAATCTCTTTCCAATTTTATTGGTTGGGGGTGAAAAAAAGATATTTTTCTCTGTTATGACCGACATAAATCTCCAGATTTAAGGGTGAAGGAGTGGGAAATTGGCAATTTTGACATTTTTTCACTTGGAATAACTTATCTCGTAGAAACTATTGCAAAAAACCACAATCTTCTATCTCATCGGGAAGAGGTCAAACATTTCGGTTACTCAATCAGTCATCGCTCTTGTGGGTGTATACATATATTATAGATAAGTGATATATCGGTCAAAAAATGTCTTGAGAAGAAAGAAAGGCAAAAACTTTGAAATGAGAAAAAACGAACTAATGGTACAATTAGTAAAAAGATCGCCATTGTAGGCCGAGTTTAGCCCATATATGTATTTCAAAAACCTAACATAATTCGGATTCAGCACACAAAATTATTTACGAAACCACTCTTCAATCGTAAACGACGTTAAAAAGCAAAGTTATTTTGCAGTTCAGTGTAATTATAATATTTACTTAAGTATCAACATTTTTTTAGACTAGGCCGTATTTGACTTAGATCAAATAAAATGAAATGACGATGCTACCTTAGACGTTGTTCGACCTAATGTGTACTGGATCTTGTCAAATAATACTCGACTCCAGACATCAACAGCTTGAAGGTAGAAAAGCATTATGCAAATTACAATTCCACAGAGAAGAACCTCTGGTTTTAGAGCATAAGCTCTCATTAACCGCCAACAATATCCCAGTGGTGCATTTATACCCGCATGCAATCCCGTCGGAATACCGACTGCGAATTTTGATGCCAACTTCATGTGCGATATGTATGTCTGAAAATATATATTGATATAATTAAATCATCAATTGAATTGTTTCTTCGTTTTTCCTCATCTTCCCAGCGTGCAAAAAATCTTGAACATCCCAGAGAAACACCAAATACGTCTTAAAGACATAGGTCTTTCCCGGGAAATCATTCTTATTAATTAATATTGGACGTCCTAAAAACCTTCTAAGGATATCCACAAGACATGTGTTAAAAGACGGCGGTGAAAAAGTCTTTTTTTTATTTTTAGGCTCAAATTTTCAGTTTTTCAAACCATCTTTTACAGCAGTGTTGTCCAAGCGTAAGTAAATGCGTACTTTTCCTTCCCCCTCTCCTGACATCTTTAGTGGCTGGTCAAAAATTAAAATTCGAAAATTTTTTTAAAGCTTGGGCCGGGCCACCGGGCACACCAGCCACCAAAGGTGTTAGGAGAGGGGGAAGGCAAACTACTCATTTACTCACGCTTGGACATCACTGTTTTACAGCATAATAGAGCACAAATTTAGCACAATTCAGCACAATTTTCATTTTTTTTTTAAATTTTAAAATTGACATTGCGAACTTTCTGGACATCTTAGACTTCCATCATTTTTTCGCCACCGGGCGATTGATCGTGATTTGAGTCACAAGTGATTGATTTCTTGAATCCTATTATCTGGGTGTTAACTCTAGTAATCGTGTTAACTGGATGACTTTTGAAGGCTTCTCTATTACTAAACTACATTACGTAATTAATAAACGGCCTTTTACAACGTACATAAAAAGCCTTAGTGTAGCACACCGACAGAAATGCATATGGATGATACCATATCACATTTAATAAATCATAAACAAAATAATAAAATAATAAAAATAATAATGTTAAATGATTACAATTGATAATTTTAATTAATTTGTTTCAAACATATTTTACATGCACTGGATGAGAAAAACAACATATTTCCATGAAAACATGAAAAAAAATTTCTAATTGTATATTAAAATGTTTATAATAATAGTAATTGTTCATGTATAGTCATTATTTGTTACGACTATAATTCTTATGGGATATTTCAGTATTTCTAGTTAACAAAAAATTAATTTTGTCATTGAGCACCTCATCAATGTATCTGTTTATATAATTTGTTTATAACAATTAGCATCAAACTCAAACTAATTACATATGTTCCTCGTAAGTGTCTGGTGCCCAGTATAATTATTGAAATATTTTGTTCGGAGAAAAAAATATATCTCGCGCTCGACGCTGACCCGTCTCTAAGCAATTAACTGTCCAATAATAAATTCCCAACGGTCCACTCTGAAATTTTTAAACGTTATTCTCAAAAATAGAAAGTATATTTTAATTCTTGAAAAAGCAATTTTTAACATGTTCATTTTCCGTAAATGTCATTTATTTAAAACAATTACATATTTCATTCATTACTATATGTAAAATATCGTTAACTTTACCTGAAAATTTCATTGTTTTATAAGAAATGGTTTACGAACTGGAAGATTTTCAAAAATCCTTAATTTTTTCTACTCCAGATGTTTAATCATTTGTAACGTGAAAAGTTTGCATATCATGTTGAAATAAAAAAATACGTCTCTATTTTTTTGTATCTAAAATACGAAAAAAAAAATTCGATGCGATTTTATTTTCAGGTGTAAATATGATCTGGAATCATCACTATATATTTTTATGCGCTGATTACGAATATGATAGGGAAAATTGGGGTAAAAATCATGGTTTTTTAATTTATCTCAGCTAATATGCAAAATTAAAAATAAAATATTTCAAACAAAAAAGTTGTATATCTCAATGAATCAAATATTTTTTGTTGCATATATTTTTTTTCTACGAGTATGGTTTCTAACATGAAATAGTATAAGGAGACATATCAAAGCCATTAAAAATGTCTGAAGGTTTTGGAATATTTCGTGCAGTCGTCAAGTAGAATAATTGAATTTAGGGTACCTCAGCGCTTCTGTGACCGCACTATGCATTAAAAATAGAAGTTTATGTGAATTGTGACAGATACCCCCAAGTTGTTTCTAAATACGAAAAAAGAAATGTCATATATATGGGGCATTATTCCTCTAGTGTACCACCCTCAGAATTCGACTTTGTCTGATCGACCTCAAACTTGGGTAAAGTATAGTCCTACTAGGTACAACTTTAGAGGAAAAAGATTTTTTCGATTGGATACTAATTGACCGAGATAGGGGAGGGGGGATTTTTCGAATTTTTTCGATTTTGTACGGTTTCGTGCTATTTCGAAGGTATTAAGCTCCTTTCCTATGGAATATAAAAAATTTTTTCCCACATGTTTTTGATAGCTTTTTTTTGGTCTATCGAATGGTTATAACTTTTTAGAGTTTTTGGAATAATTTTTCAAAGTTTAGGAAAATGTTATGGGAAAGTATAGAGGCTTATTGAGGACTATCCAACAAAGAATTCCATGTACCACATATATGGGTTTGACACCCCTAACACACCCCCACCAATTACCAAATTCTTTCCATCGAAATTTTTTGTAATTCGATGAAATCTCAGAAATAAATGCTATTATTTATGTTTAAACAATGCAAAAATGTAATTAATAAAATACCAGGCTGCCAGTCAAATTATATAAAACCTGATTTAATACCTGGATAAGAAATTTGGAAAAAAAACATTCTTTCAGCAAATGGAATTTGTTTAAACAATTCAAATTTAATTAATCAATGTTAATAAATATTCTACTAAATAAATATTAATTATTTTTAATAAAAAAAATTATTTTCTTGGAAAAATTATTTAAACAAATTCAATTTGTTTAAATAATTGAAAAATAGTTACTCAATGTTCCACTGGATTGATACTAATAATTTTTATTGAAAAAAAAGCGAGAATAAAGCACTCAGAAGGTCGATTTTATGAATAATTGACAATTTTCGTTTCAAGGGTAGTTTTCAAGGAACGGTGGGGGTGTGTTAGGGGTGTCAAACCCATATCTGTGGTACATGGAATTCTTTGTTGGATAGTCCTCAATGAGCCTCTATACTTTCCCATAACATTTTCCTAAACCCTGAACAATTATTCTAAAAACTCCAAAAAGCGATTTTTCCCCATGCAATTTACATAGAAAACTGCAATTCAAAATAAGTAACCATGTGTTAAAATCAAAATAAAAAAAATATTACATTTCTTTTTTCAGATTTAGAAACAACTTGGGGGGATCGAGACTGAAAAAAAAAAAGTGTTTTTGGGCAGAAAAAAGTGCTTACAACAAAAAATGTGTATTTCGATGAGATCTAAAACTTATGTTTGAAACTTTTTTTTAAATTTTGCATATTAGCAGAGATAAATGCAAAAAACCATGAGTTTTTTTTATTGTTTTTACGTTGAAAATCAACTAGTCGCCATTTTTCTCTACCATATTCGTAATTAACACGTCGAAATACATATTTATATGGAGTTTAAACAATTCGAAGCATTTTGCTTTTTGGAACTTTATTAAAAATTTTTTTTCGACCTACAGTATAGTGTAGTGTAGTTGGATGAATTAATTTTGTAAAAAAAAAACATTTGTGCAGTCGCATTGTTTTTTTAATCTGCAATTTTGACTGTGAATTATTACTAGCCACCAGTAGAATATTTTGAGATGAAGAGTCTAATTTTTGAAAATGAAATTATGTAATAGTGGTTCATATAAATAACTATTTTTCTAAATGTATTCGATTTTACCTGGAAATATTTATACCATCCTTTAAACTTAAAGCACTTTGTGTCGTAAAAAACATACTACTTGACGTAAATATGAAAAATAAGTTTTTTTTTTGTATAGAGGTTATGTTATTCGTATATGTAAAATATCATGTCTCTAATTGCTTCTTGATCACTGAATGAATGATTTGCAACATATGCAAGGGACAAAAACCTGGCTAATAAAAACAAAAAACCCGCAAATAGACGAAGCAAGTATATTATAGTTGAGTCTATAAATAGCAAAAAGGTCCGCACTATTGGTTGTTGACTAGCTGTCATTTGCCGTTCCATATTTCCTTTTCCCTCCCTTTCTTTAACTTTAACCGTTGTCACGAGATCAAAACAAGAACCACAATTAGAAACGCGTCTTCACCTGATATAGAATCTTATCCTCCAATTCGTCGTCCATAGTATATATACTTTTGAATTTGGATCTTATGGCCGGGTGATTTCGGTAGGCCTCCTTTTCTTTATTATTTATAGGATTAGCCTAACCTCAGCTCAAATTTTGTCAGATGTTCAGGGCACTTTGTTGATTCCAAATTATTTCAATCACCTATGCACTCTTCAATTTTCGAATTCTTTCTCAAAATTTATTTCATCCGCAGTGCTGAGAGGAAAAGTTCCAATAAGGCACCATGAGAACATTTTCCAGACTCCGGTAATATTTATGTCACTCCACATGCCTCGCGGCCCGCATACACAATATATTATCCGAATCCAACTAATCGCTAATCATGTAGTCATATACGTATGTGCAGTACACATATGCATATGTATGTATATGAAATTTAAATGAAAAACCCCAGAGCTTGAAAGTATGTATGTATGTAATTATGTAGCTACAGTCTTTTCTTAATTTTTTTCTACGTTTTTATTATCTTCTTCCCTTACAGGAAAATAAAACGAGATAGGCCAAATTTGCCTTATAATCGTAAATAACAAATATAAGTATGCAAAACATCAGAAGTAAATAAACTCATGGATCTAAGAATATAATATGGATCCTCGCCTGCATGATTCAGGATGTGTGATCAAGTAAGTAAGGGGGGAAACTGTGTATAGCGGCCATATTACCGTGGGAAGTTTCTTGGCTTTCGATTGGCTAAGATTTTAGTTTGGGCTTTTAAAATCTATCATTGTGTATGTAAACCATAGAGGTGGAAATATTCAGATAGAGGGAGGCGACCAATGGGTGGGAAGCAGTGTTGGTCAGTACGCGTAACTTGAGGTTTTTGACGTATTATACGTATAAAATGTAACATACGTAAAAAACATGTAAAAAACGTCATAAATGTAAAAAAAGATGGCGGACATCAGAAAAATCGGAAAGAACAAACATAACCTCACTTTTTGAATATTGCGCGCTAATAGCAACCAATCAGATGCTATGGCGCCATTTTGTAAACGTATATTACATTTTGTAAAAAACTCAGGATGTAATATACGTACAGTGTTCGTCATGTATGCCTGGGGTGCCGTCCTATGGTAGCAGAAAACGCAAAGCAGAAAATCATTAGAGTGAAAGAGAGAGAAAATCTATCTGTCTCTTTCACTCTTAAGGTGCTTTCATGCCTCTGCAAGCAAGCGATATATCGAACCCATGCAGAAATTGATTGACTAATTCTCTTGGGTAGGTATACAATCGAACAAAATCTCGATTGACCAAGATTCCATTTGGCCAAAAAAAGGTATAGTTTGTGCTGGTGAGAAAAAGTGTTATGAAGACGGTCGTGCCAGTGCTCTCAAACGGGGCTACTTGCGCGCGCAGCACGTGTTTGCTTACCGGTGGAGAAATTCTTCTATTGGTCCATTTAATTCGATTTTGAATCGCGCGCCAAATTACAGTCAATTGCAGAATTTCTCCAGCAGGAAGCCAACACATGCTGCGCGCGCAGGTAGCCACATTTGAGAGCACTGGCACGACCGTCTTCATAACACTTTATCTCACCAGCACAAACTATACCATTTTTTGGCCAAATGGAATCTTGGTCAATCGAAATTTTGTTCGATTGTATACCTACCATGGGAAAGAACCAATCAAGTTCTGCATAGGTTCGATATATCGCTTGCTTGCAGAGGCATGAAAGCACCTTTACGATTACGCATATTACTATGGTTTTTTACATTTGTAAATTACGTATTATACGTTGAGAACCCTCCACTTTATATGATTTGGTGTTTTCAACGTAACATACGTACGTAAATTACGTCAAAAACCTCATGTAATTTACCTAAGGTATATTACGTATGCAACCCTGCTGTAGTGGGACTCCGATACCGTGAAAGTTTTCGAATTCGAACGGACCTCTCTTTCTAACGCCTTAGGATAGAAAGAGAGGTCCGTTCGAATTCGAAAACTTTCACGGCATCGGAGTTCCACAGCTGTAGTGACGCAAGGATATGCGCTATTAGAGAGAGATACAGGAAGGGTCCCTTCCATCTCCTTTCTCTTTCTATTAGGGGGACACTTCCACTCATTGGATAGCTTATCCTTTTCACATCTATTATTATATCTCATGGATGTAAGAATATATGGATGGAATACAAAGTCCCAACTTTATCAAGGGGGATGTGCCAGCTGAGATGCGAAGTGGGCATGAAGCGGCCATATCGTATTCCCTCTGCGGCCATATTACCTAGGAAACTTTTGAAACCTCTGATTGGCTGATTTGTTGTTTGGCTTAAGGTGCCATCCCATGTCGGCAGAAAACGCACAGCAGAAAGCAGAAAATCATTAGAGTGAAAGAGAGAGAAAGACTTTATGTCTCTTTCACTCTTATGATTTTCTGCTTTCTGCTTTGCGTTTCCTGCTACCATAGGACGGCACCCTAATAAGAAAGGTTAACGGAAGTAGCGGTTTACACACACAATGATAGATTTTAAAAGCCCTCACTCAAATCAAAGGATGGCATCCTTAAGGTGCCATCCCATGTCGGCAGGAAACATCGTCGTAAAGCAGAAACTCATGAGAGTGACAGAAATAAGCAGATCTGTTTATCTCTTTCACTCTCATGAGTTTCGGTTTTATGCCGACATTGGGACGGCACCTTTATGGCTAGTCCACAATAGAGACTAAGATCGTGAACGTCATTACAAACATTACAATCAGGCTGGCGTCTCATGATTGCGTTTTGCGTTGCGTCGTAATGAGGAAGAAAGAGACAGAAGTATACTTTTGTCTTTTTTTCTCTCATTATGACGCAATGCAAAACGCAATCATGGGACGACACCCTGAGGGTGGCTCCCATGGATCCGGAATGCGTTGCGTTTTTGCACAAAACCATGAGAGTGAGGGAGACACACTAATACTACTATCTCTCTCACTCTCGCGCTTTTGCGTAAAACCGCAACGCATTCCGGATACATGGGATGCCACTCTTAGGCAAAAACGCAACGCATTCCCGATCCATGGGAATGCCATCCTCATTACATAAAACAGCCATTACGCGCTGTTTTATCGACGTGATTAAAAAAAAAATACATATGCAACACCGGCCGGTGCTGCCTCTAACGGCAAGAAGGGAACCATGATTATTACCAGTCAGCTGTTAGTTTCAGAAATCTGAAGGCGAAAGGAAGAGGGAAAGAAAAATGAGATAAATGTAACTACCAGGAATTATCTGGCATTTGTCATCTGATTTAAAAAGTAAATGGCTCGGTTTGAATCTGTCAAACGCCCAGCCGGGGTCACCGACAACGCGAAAAGTCATCACCAATAAACGAAAGACGCCCACCCGTAGCAACCATAGTAGTTATTCACACTGGTGTACATTGGTCCACAATCGCCTCCTCCCTATTTCTCTGTCAACTGCGATAATTCTATCAACCAAGATAAACAAAGCCAATTGTGCCACACAAGCCACATGTATCGAGTAATAAAATTTCATCAAAGATGAGCATATTGAAGAAAAGGTAAATTCAACTTCAATTCATAATTCTTCACACTTTTAATCTGCTTTCAATCCTACATGATTATGTACCTTATTGTTAGTTATTCTTGTAATAATCTATATTTTATAGGATCTTCAAAACCTTCAATGTCAGGTTTGTTTATTTTGTTGGTGATACAGTATATGTATTATAAAAGATAAAAGACAACGGTTTAATTTTCAACGTTCGCAACTGTTTTTTTGCAGGTTAAATAAGTTCGATGACATTCTCAACGCGGATGAAATTGACAGTTCTGCTCTCAAGAAACTGTGCTTTCATGGTATGTAAATATATGTTGAACAAGTTGAAAAAATGTGTTTACAGGATTCGGATTTTTTTGGGCTTTTGGATAAAGTTCCGAATAGTGTAAACCCTTGATTTTCTTGGGTTTCCGTGTACTTACACTGAGAGACTTTTTATTTGAATAAATGATAAAAATTAATGAGAATTTAGTATAACTAGCTCGATCGCACGCGCATTTCCTTTTTTTCTAAATGTTATAATTTATGATATTTTATTTCTTCTTTTCTAAGATTTATATAATTAAGATTTTTATGTATTTTAAATACTTAAACATTTTTCAATGAATAATATATATTTATAAAAAAAATTTCCTAATTGTATAATCTAAATAATTATATACTACAATTAATACTTTTGTATAAAAATTTTTACTTTATTTTCATGATGAAATCATCAAAAAACCATAATTTTCATGGTTTCTTTCGTTTATCTCAGTTAATTTGCAAAATTAACAAAAAATTTTTAAACAAAAGTTGTATATCTCATTGAAATGCACTTTTTTTTTAAACATTTTTATCTGCAAATAATATTTTTCGAGAAAATCAGGTATATATCGATTTCCATTGTATTTCCAATATATCCCTTTGCCATATCCTATTACCATATCCTTTTACCATTTCTCTTTCCCATTTCCATTTACCATTTCCCTTTACCAATACCCTTCACCATTCCCTTTACCGTTTCCTTTTACAATTCCCTTTACCATTACCTTTTCCATTTCCCTTTAACATCCCCTTTGTCATTTTCCTTTACCATTCCCCTTTACCATTTGCATTAACCATTCCCTTTAATAGTTCCCTTTACTATTTCCCTTTGGTATTTCTCTTTACCATTTCGCTTTACCAATCCCCTTCACCATTCCCTTTGCCATTTCCCTTTACAATTCCCTTTACCATTTTCATTTAACATTCCCCTTTACCATTTCCATATAACATTTGCCTTTACCATTCGCTTTTCCATTTCCCTTTAACATCCCCTTTGTCATTTTTCTTTACCATTCCCCTTTACCATTTCCCTTTGTCATATCCTTTTACCATTGCCCTTTATCATATCCCTTTATCATTTCTCTTTGCCATTTCGCTTTGCCATTTTTGACAACGTTATCATGTTCAAAATTTTATCAATTTTTCAAATTCAAGTACTCATAACTTCGTAAATAAATTGTCTTCATGAAATCAGTAAAAAGAACCAACCAGCTGGTGAAAACCCTCATGTAAAGTAAGACGTTTAACAATTTTTTTATTTGAAAGATAGCAACAAATTTTCTGTATTAACATAGATTTGAAAAATAAATAGATAATATATCATGAAATATAACATTAAAAAAAGACAAACACGCGCACGAACGCACGTGTTCGATTTTATATCTGAAAATAATAAATATCGTATGATACTATTTTATGTTTCATACTTTTTAGTACAAAATTTTTTATAATTTTATTTTTCTCCACCTCTTTCCTTTATCGCCATTTTTATCTATAAAATAATAGCTGTATAGGTGAAATATGCTTATTTTCTGCAAAAAGAAATTTGTTTGGCTAAAAAGTGAATTTTTACAAGTGAGGAGACGCGGGTTGAGGGGTGCGGGTAAACAGTACTTACATTTTGCCAAGTCCCTGTCCGAGCAAAAAAGGCACAAAACTTCACTCCAAGGGTGATTCACTCCCTCAGAAAAATTTTCCGAATCTCGCTATGCACTTCAAAGCCCGAGCACTTATGAAAATCGTGTAAAAAAAGAAGTTTTATAAATCGCGTACTACAAATGTGCTAGTTACTTGAATAGTTACTGGACCTGTCAGCTGTTTCGCAGGGTCGCCAATATACTATTAGTCTAATGGTAAATATAATGGTACATATAATGGTAAATTGGCGACCCTGCGAAACAGCTGACACGTCCAGTAACTATTCAAGTAACTAGCACATGTGTAGTACGCGATTTATAAAACTTCTTTTTTTACACGATTTTCGTAAGTGCTCGGGCTTTGAAGTGCATAGCGAGATTCGGAAAATTTTTCTGAGGGAGTGAATCACCC
>UCOK01017853.1:0-15684 GCA_900474325.1 Synergus umbraculus
ATTTCCTTGTATTGTTTCTTATGTTCTTTGCTATGTTTTGACATAATAAAATTACATTTTCATAAAAGCAGGTAATTTTTATTTATAATTTATTATAGTTTTTTTTTTAAAAGGTATTCACTAGAAAAACTGACAAGGCCCTGACTAGTTTCCCCTATATAGGGTATTCGCGAGTCCAACCGTTACACCCTTGTCGGGTTCTAACCAGTTTTACTGACCAGAACCACACCAGAAGTAGGGGAAACTGACCAGAACCCTACTAGGCCCACATCAAGATTTCTGCACGGGTGATGGTGCAATTCTCCGTTTGAATCTGAATTTAGGAACCTAGATTCATAGCACATTATTTTTGCTTTCTGGATAAACTTTTTTTTAGTAAGGTTATATTCAGGAAAATGACAAAGTTTTCAACTTCAGATTTGTTTTTTGAAATTTTGAAGGCCTGTATTAATAATTTCCAGTTTTCAAATTCGCTTCATGATACAACGCATGTCTTAACGCATTTTTAATTTCCACCCATTTAAATTCCTTTTTCGAAACGGTAAATTTCTATTAGCAAATTAGATTTTAAGTAAAATGGAAGTTTTTAATTAATTTCAAGATTCAGTGTAATGTTTTTTTATTAAAAATTTCTTGGCTAAACTACCCTGAATTTCGGTGTGCTTTTTTACGCACGGATTTTATTCTCTGACAGTGAATAAACATACGGGTCTTGAGGGAAATCAGGCACTTAGAGACATTTGCCTTGATGGATGCTCGAGTTTTTTTTTGCTCCTCCTTATAGGCAGGATCTTTGTTGAAATCCTCGCAAGATTCGGACGCAGCCGAGTCACGACCTCTGGTAAATCTCTGGGACGTGTTTGTCTGACGTACTATTGATTGCTCTGCGTCTAGTTTACCGTTTGGCTTGGAGTATGGTAGTTCGTAGTAGCACACCACACTAACAGTACCAAACTGATTTTAGTGCAAAGCAAACTTCACCACAATGTCTGCTACCACACCTCACCAAGTATCACACCCAAAATCTCACTTGCTTCCGTGAGCCAAGTAAATGATCATCCTTCCTATTCAGGATATATTGTAAACACTTCGCAAGTCATTTGTTTGATTTACCTTGAACTCAACACACATATCAATTGAAATTCGTAATTTCATACCGCATTTCAAAAATAGGTCAAGCTGCAACGACTCGAATTGATAAATTAGAAAATCGCGACATGAAAAGTTAGAGTCAAGATCAGTAATAATAGATAAGCAGGGTAGTCTTTGATGCCTTACATATGTGTTAAGTTTCAACTTTGCTTCTAAATCGGATCTTAGAATTTCTTTTGGTTTATTCACGATTTCATAAAACAAGTCCAGAACTATTTAGAGTGAGAAAAACCAAGAGTGTTTATGCAAAGTGTCTATTTTACTACCTTTCGAAATTAAAAAAAACTGGCTTCCAAAAATGGAGTTTTCAGACAGACTAAGTGACTGCTTTCAGATTCGATTGCATACCACGATTTTATATACTCGTATACTGATTCACCCTAGAGATTCTCAGCAAAGAAACTTATTTGAGGCAAGTTTATACTCTTCGAAAAGCTCGAGTCGCATCGCTTCAACTTGAACGCACGAACGGAGAACACCAGCTTCGTGGTACTTGGCCCTAAATTTAATACAGAGGGAATATATGCTCAAGCTTTTCTCCTTGGTCGTACATCCTCGAACATCGATAAACCTTTAATAAGTTTCGGCAGAAACTATTCTCCAGAATGATGAATACTAAGTTCTTATAAATACTCATGGAAATTTAAATTTTTCTTGATTCAATTTAATGTTAGGAATCTTAGGTTAGGGACAAACATGATTGGAATAATGAGAATTGATTGTTATATGATTCAAAAATTGTCGCCATTTCATGAACTTCGTAGAAAATTGTTTTGATGATCTAAGCGTATATATAGAATCTTTGTTGTATACAATAAACAATATATATTATTCATTTTTATATAAATTACGTAAAGGTCTATTTTAATGAGATGTCTAGAATTAATATCAATTTATTAATTATGACGACTGAGTCCGAGCAGAGACCCTAGACATATTTCTAGAATTTTTCATAATTACTACAAATATTTTAAGGAAGAATAAATTCAAGTTAAAATTGTTTGTTATAAAAATAGCTCACTGGATGCACAATTTTTCATGATAAAAAAGAGGCTAAAAGAGTAAATACAACTGGATTTAATTTTCAAACAAATTTTGAAGTTACATCTAATTTTCAACTATGTAAATTCAGGCTCCTGAAAATATCCAGATGACATATGAATTTCATTGTGAATTAATCACAGAAGTGAATTAGAATGTCCGAGATATAATCATATGTGGGTCGAGGGACTGACCCTTGTGTTCGGAGAGAGACAGGTCAATGTTTATGAGCAGTATCATCAATATTAATGGGACATCTGACGAATGCATACCTACCACTATTATTCTATCCAACAAAGTTGAACTTAAAACAAATAGAAAAAATCAACATTTCCTACAACTAAACTTTCCACGAAATTCTAAATTCCAAAATCTCACTTTATCTTTCAGTAACAACTGCACTCTCCTCTTCCATTATTCATTCACTCCTCTACAAGAAGAGTTGCAAAGTCTTAAAGCTTGAAAATTCACTATTGATTTTCATAATTTATTTACCTTCTCCACAGAAAGGTGCATATTTCCTAAAGGTGATACTCTCGACGATAAATTACTCGGTAAATTAATTTTGCATGTGTAACCACACTTTCATTGTAATTTTTCAGAGAAGTGTACCGGATAGAATTTAATATTAGCAGACGCTATTTTATCTCAGTACGATGAAAATAAGTTTATTCGCATTATGGTGGTTTGCTTTCTGGTTGGACTTAAGGATTACGCTATTGCCAAATTAACCATGTCTCTTCAATCTTCTTTCGTCCATTTGAGAGTAAGTAATGGATTAGAATTTAATTATTCGGTTAACTCAAGCTTTAAGAAAAATGTTTTTCATCCAACGCTCACGTTATAGGATTGTGTTTCATAATTTCACGATAAAAAAGACTTTACATATTATAATCTCTTTATACACTTTTTCAAACATTCAGAACTTTTCTTACTTGTAGAAGTACTATTATTTTTCTACACATTTTCCCATGTATCACAGAAGTCTCAATGTCGTTTATGAAATTAAAAATATCTCTCTCACCTAAAGAAGCGTTTTTTATATTTCAAATGAAAGAATACCTACAATATACATTCTTTGTTCGAGACTTGACGATGCTTAAACGAAGAAAATTCGGTCATTCCATCAAAAAATTGATCTAATAAGTAACGGAGGAGCGAATGACAAAGAGTTGAGACGTTTCGACCAACAGCAAAAGGTAAACATTGTGTTTGACGGAAAGCCTCTCCATCTTGGGTGGGTTTGGAAGAAAAGGGAAAAAAGGCTATTTAGATTTACGTCACTGGGTTGGTAAAAACGGTGAGTAGGTGGCAAGGCGATATAAAGCGCAAAGTAAGGTACGGTTAACTTGCTACTTGCTTCGGTGCCACAGTACAGCTGTTTCCGCGCTCAATTTTCAAACCAATGATTTATGGATGAACGCGTCATCCCTCAACCTTCTTAACTCGTTATAAATGTTAATAGTAATTCCTTCAACTTTTACGCGCCATCAGTCTCTTTAAAAGCTTTCACTTATACGATATACGCCATCTTCTACAAGCAAAGATATACAAAAATATGATTTTTCAGAGATTTGAGGTAGCTTTCAAAAAAGTGGTTTCCATTCTGAAAATATTTTTTATATGTATTTAAAATATATATTAATATTATTAATATATTTAAAAAATTCTATTTCGAAGCATACAAATAGAAAACACATCATGCAAACCCTATGCGCTAATTTCTTTGTGTTCATAAAAGAATACGTTTTATGTTGTAATAAAGGAAAGGTATCATATAACTAACGTAAAAAAGCGCACTATTTTTGGACACGCGATGGAGCAATTTCGACTGTCAATAAACAAATTTATCGATGACATTAGTTATTTATCGTTAGGGGGTTATTACATGAGACGAATATTATTCATCGCTGAAAGTATCAGGAAGTAAAACAAGATTGATTACCCTCTGCGAAAAGGGACTACGTAATATCGAGGTTATTTCCTATTCGTTTGTTTACTCAAGCTGCTGAGAGCAATATGCATGCAAGCAAAGAAGGAAAAAAGCAAAGAAAAGCTCGCATTACGCTATCCAAAAGAAGGAGATTTGCCATTCAACCCTCCCAAATAACCCAATGTTAGCATCATTATCACTCTCGGTATAGCGAAACCTTGGAAGGAAACACAGATAATGAAAATAGGAGAGGAGATTTTGCTATAAATTAAACACGAAGGAGGCAAATTTTTTATTGTAAAACACAAAAATTAATTCTTATATTTTGATTATTTCTAGCTTTGATGGAAATAATAAATTTATTATTGAATTATTAAAATTAAAAAATTCACATCTTAGAAATTTTTGAAATTAATTTTTATGTTAACTAAATTGTAAAAAATTTCTGGTAATTGCTCTTCAATTTCTTAGGGAATATTACTTTTTGGTTGGGAAAATGATTTTGTTGAACATTTACAAACTCTCAAAAAATTAATGAAATTAAACTATTACTACAATTTTGTATAATTTATCGAAAAAATAGTGAATATCCTCTAATTCTTTGTAAATTAAAAAATGCCTATTACACGTTCAGAATTTTCCAAAAGAAATGTTTGATTTTCCACATAAGTTAGTTAAATTTATCTTATAGATTCTATTACTGTAGTGACATATTTAATAATATCGTTTAATTAATTTTCAAACATAATTTTTAATTATTGAAGGGCATGCTTAATAATTTAATTATTTAAAGGCATGACTTAAGCGGTCACCAATTGCCCACTCGCGTGGGTCTGCGCGACTGCGTACTCATGTGCAATCGGTCACTTTCTGCATTCATTGTACAACATAATAATTCATAGCACGTCGGGCGGAAGTACGATTTTCAGCGTCTTCGAAGACTTGCGAAGGTGGCCGATTTCCGAGGAGTGAGCTAAAGATTAACCATGGTTTACTTTCAGTCAACCTAAGGAGTGGCATGAAGTAAATAAACCAAAGTAAAGCAAACCCAAAGGGAACTCGACTTGGATTAATCATGGTTTTCTAACCTCACTCTGTTACACGAGATAAAGCACAATAAAAACTAGAACCTAAACTCTCTAAAACCGATTACTGAGCGATTACTTTGAAAATCGAATTCGCCTTCGGCTCGTGACGCCAACGTCACACTTTCCGGGTTTACCTACTTTCGCGACTTGTCAAACAAATAGCTACACAACAATTAATTTTTAGTGGTAAATACCCAATAACCATTTTAATTAAAGATTCATAGCAAGTGTTAGGCAATCACGGACTATTATTTCTTGAGAGATTTTCATTGCAAGAATTTAATTCATTGTTTAATTAAAAACCAATCCATTTTATAACCCCTGTTCACGCACCGCAGAAAGGTAACCCCAACGGAGTTTCCAGCACGTTCTACTGAAATCGTATTTCTCCACAACTCTCATCGTGGTCTTATAATTAGATTATTTTTAATCCCCTTTATTCTCAACGTTCCCCTATTCACATTTTCTCTCACTTTAGCTTATTTTTCTCACCGATTTCATTGGAAATTGTATTTCTTCATCTATCTAATAAAATGTTTGTATAATACTTTAATAAACCTATAATATAAGGAATGAAATTTAAATTCAATAAACAGCAGCATATAGAAAATATTGAATGAATTCTTTGGTGCATCAAACCTATACTTTTTTTTATTCAATCTAGTATATTCTCAGTTTTAACATTTTCATATTTCCTTGGAACATATTGATTACTGAAAAAAGAGAGGAAAATATTCCAACGAAGATTTCAAATATTTCATTCTCATTTCAAATGTAATTTCCGGACTAAAACTGCATTTTCCTAACATTCCCTTTTTCATATGTCGCGCCAATTTTTCTTCCCCAGAGAAAAGACAAAATTTAGTAAAATTTCAGCGAAATGTTTTTCGCCATGGAGAGACCTTTCATTTGTTCATATTCTTTCTTCTGGCGGAAGAAGTCGTTAATGTCTTAGATAAGTGACTGGAGGCAAAAGTAGTAAAGAAGGAAAAAGATGGGTGAAATGAAAGTGCTGCATGTGAATTACACCAGGGCCAGAACGACTCCCAGGTGTGATTCTGAGGGTTAATCAAGTTCTTTAATGCATCTTTATTTCCACTACCCTGGAGTTGACGATGTATAATTATATTATGAGGTCGCCGTCGTTATGGGAATCGTGCTCTTAATGTCAGGGCTCAGGTCCACTTCATATAATATGAATTCATATTCATATAAATGAAAGGGGAATGCATTTACATCTCTTGAACTCCATTGTTGACAATTTAGCGAGTCACAGAAAATCACACTTACCAAGTAAATTTTCAAGTATGATTCTCCGAAAACTATCTAAAAATTCTGAATTAATTTCAAGATATTTTTGTGGATTTAAAATTGCTATGCGACACTATCGGTCTCTACGCGGACCACAAAATGAAGAAAAAAAGTCCCCCAGCCAAATTAATACTATACGTTTTTCAGCACGCTGATTCCAAATTCGAGGTCTGTGTAACCCCAGCACGTCGGGATCAAGGTCATGTAAAGGTCAAAGGTGTTTATTACAGAATCATGTAAAAAAATCCAAAAATATGTATTTGAACGTAAAATTTTCCGCTCTTTACGAATCCGTGGTCAAATTTTATATTCAGCTGTAAAAAACACCTTTGACCTTCACATGACCTTGATCCCCACGTGCTGGCGTTACACAGACCCCGGATTTGGAATCAGCGTGCTGAAAAACGTATAGGGTATGAATTTGGCTGGGGTACTTTTTCTCTTCATTTTGTGGTCCTGTGTTATTAGTTTCAATAATGGAATTTGTGTTAGTTTTTGTGCCTCAGAAGAGAAAAAATTTGAAAGTTAAGCTTCTGTTGTGGACGCTAAATTTAAGAGAGATATTTTGAAGATTTAACTGTTTTAGTTTTAAAAGACCAACCATAGACCTACGGACAATGTATACCTAACATAGATGTAAGAATATATGGAAGGAGCCCATGCCTGCGGGGCGTGTGACCAAGTAAGTAAGGGGAGAAGCTGTGAATAGCGGCTATATTACATAAGGAACTTTCTTGGCTTTCAATTGGCTGAGATTTTAGTGCGGGCTTTTAAGATCTATCATTGTGTGTGTAAACCGAAATTTTCGTTAACCTATTACAAGCCAATCAGAGGCTTCAAAACTTCCTTAAGTAATATGGTTACTCCATGCCCCCTTTACATCTCAGCTGGCACATCCCCCTCGCTTAAGTTAGGACCTTGTGCTCCAGCCATATATTCTTTACATCCATGATACCTAACCATAGGAGAAAACTCCATGAAAAAGTAACAAGAATAAGAAGGGTTTCTGGGTGATCTAGGTACAGTACCCTGCTTTAATGACTTTCTTCATAAACATGTTAACCCAACCCTGCTTTCCCTAAGATTCTAATGGAAACCAGGATTTGGTTGACATGTTTACAAAGGAAAGCATAATGGTGCCGTCCTAGGACAGCAGAAAACGCAAAGCAGAAAACAGAAAATCATAAGAGTGAAAGAGAGAGTTACTGTATTTGTCTCTTTCACTCTTAAGGTTTTCTGCTTTCTGTTTAGTATTTATTACTGCCATGGAACAGTACCATTAATGCAGGACACTGTACAGTAACAGACATGTATGCCTTCCTCTGTAAACATGTCCACCAACCCTGGTTACTATTAGAATCTTATGGAAAACAGGGATGGGTTCACATGTACAGAGGAAGGCATATATGATTGTTACTGTACAAGCGATCACGAGTACAGTTCTTGACCTCAGAAGATTAATTAAGTCTGAATTATATCTTATTATTAATTAACTTTCCTTAAAATAACTGTCCATTTAAAGTGCAATAAATTATAATTACACTCTGAACACTAATTCACTTCAAAGCGCGCGCGCGCGTGTGTGTGCGTGTGTGACAATAATTTCGCGAGTGGGCATTTATTTTTGTCTTATTCACATAAACTACGTTTTATCCCTATATTTAAAGTTCACGTTTTTATAATTATCAGTTTCTATAAGGTGCCAAAGCTTAAAAAAAGCTTTTACTTAACTGCTCAAAATATCCAAGTACAGAAATAACATTTTCTAAACTTAAAAACTCTTTCCTTTTCAATTGAGGCACCGGATTGCAGAACCACCTCTACGCTCGACCCGACTGAGCTCAGTAGGCCCGAGAGAGGGGATGACGCACTAAACGCCACTGAACGCGGCGATCGAGGAAAAGAATCAATTTACACCGCAACAATCAACTTGTCGTTTTTCTGTTAATAATTGACGAATCGAGTTGATTTTTGCGTAGAAATATTCTCTAAACTTGTGCGGTTCTCACAGATATAGTCGTTAAGTAAGTTATATAAATTATATGAACAATTTCACCAAACGACTATATCTGTGAGAAGCGCACAAACTTGAAGAATATTTCTACGCAAAAATCAACTCGGTTCGTTAATTATTAACAGAAAAACGACAAGTTGATTGTTGCGTTGTAAATTGATACTTTTCCTCGATCGCCGCGTTCAGTGGCGTTTAGTGCGTCATCCCCTCTCTCCGACCTACTGGGCTCAGTCAAGCCGAGCGCAGAGGCAGTTCTGCAATCCGGTGCCTCAATTACACTACTTTTCCACAGTTTTCCAGGTGGATCTTTCCACCCCTAATAATACCATTTTATTGATTCAATGAACACATTGTTCATTGACATATTTAGATTTTCAAAACTTCTTTTTAATTTTCTAAGTCTCTTGAGCAATAATAATCATAAAAAGGAAACATTTCTACTGAATATAAATCTTAGTTCTGTATTTATCGATCTTTACGACTTAGAATATTGGTCGTGGAAGTAAAGTATACAACATAAACTTGGAAGCTAAACAATGTTAGTTAGCGATAAAATTCAATTTTAACTCTTCGAGATAGTGGAGAAAATCGTTGAATTCAAACGGCGTAATAGAGGCATATCGGCAACTTCGAGCTGCGTAAGACAGCCTCATAGAGGATCGAAAATGCTATTTTATTAGCCCGATATCCTTGTTTATGACTGAGACGTAAACTTTGGAATTATAAGGAGGCCTTTACTATGAAGAAACGTGCCTCTTCTCATGTCAAGAAAATTTAATGGCTAGGGACCGTGTATTACGCAAGAAAATCGATAATACCATATCGAGAGATCGCTTTCGATTACGGTATTTTTCTCATCCTGGAGAAAAGCCGCTGGAAAATCTTTTAAACTGCAATTTTGTTGTAAGTAAGCGGACTTTAATCCACAACAAACTTGTTCGCAACATTGTTCTCGTGACAGCGCTAAGAAAATCTCTTTACTGTGGAAATGGTCTGACTCTTCTCGACATTTCAGGAAACTCTCAGATAAAGAAACTTTTGACGAAGGTGTCCACTAAAGAAATCGAATAACATCAACACGGTCCTTAACAATAAATTCGGATGGCAGTGACGTATATGTATACGTTTCAGAGAATTTGTGAAATCGATACGATTGCGATGAAAATAAAAACTGATATATTTTCTATTTACGCTCGATTTTAATTCCTAGTATTTGAAAAATGTTTTAAAAATCATTTCTAGTGGTAGTAGTAAGTTATTTATTAATAATAATTTGATGAATTTCTTTAGTTCGTTCGCAGTACCAAGTTTTTTGGCATTTTAATAATAATTGAAAATTCATGTAACTGCTTAACTGTATAATAGTAAATTAATTTGACCTGAGTCAAAAGTAATTTTCATTCAAGAAACTAGAAAAGATTTTTGCAATGATTATGCAAATGTAGATAGTACACGGAAAAAAATTTCTTTTTAAATTTTGCATTTATATCTGTAGAATAGCAATGTATATACATACACTGCTCCCTCGGTTGCAGTTCACTCAGTTGTAGTATTCCTAGAACTTGGGTTCGCTCCCAAACTTAGATAAGGGGAGGTGAAGAGTCGAAAGGTAAGCGCCGCCAGCTCGGCAGTACCGTAGATACAAAGGGTGCAGTGTCCTAAGTCAGTTTTTACTGTGGTTCATCCATGCGCGGAAAGTAACCAATCAGGCACAACTCTTTAAAAGCAACCAATCAACCATTTGCGCCATGTGCAACGCATGAGCATCAATGCAAATCATTGTGGAGTCCGCAAAGGGAACACTGGTACATTCACTGATATATATGTATAATACACTGGATACACTACTCAATGGCAAGAGCGTGAGGCAAGTTGAAGAGCGGAGCCGCCATATTTTAGTTGGGATTTTTAGTACAATATGGCCGCTGTGTCAGGAATTGAGAGGGGTCAATGTTTTTCAATCATGTGATCTCAGGAAGGGATTCTAATAGGGTTTAGCTAAGGTTTAGGATTAGGTTAGGTTCTGTAACCCAAAGGACCCCATAAGACTACTATTAGACTACCATAAAACCCTATAAGACCCCAATAGGACCAAATTAGGTTAGGTTAGGTATGGTTTAGGGTTAGGTTAGGTTCACCTCCATGGCAACCAATCATGTGACCACATAACGATACGCCCCTGTTGACCCCAATAATCCCGGAACCCCTTAATTTCACCGCTGCCGCTGTGTCAAGAATCTAATTAGAACCCCATAAGACCACTATATGACCAAAATGAAACCCCATAAAGCCCCAAAAACATAAAAATTCCATAAGAGCCCAAAAGATTACCATAACACCTCATAAGACAACATACAACTTCCATAATACCCCATAAAACCCAAATAAAATGTCCCTGAAAATCTCAAAAGATTAGATTAGGTTAAGTTAGGGTCTCAACCCCATAGGACCAAAGAGACTACTATAAGACTACCGTAAAACCCCATAAGACCACCATAAGACCAAATAGGATCCCATACGACCTCAACAGGACCCAATAAAAATAAGATAAAATTCCCATAAAACGTTCATTAAAATCTCATAAGACTCATATAAGATCCCATAAGTTTTAGATAAAGTTAAGGCTTAGGTTAGGGTTCTGATCTCCATAAGACTCCATGAGGCTCATGAATATTCCCCAAATTTCAATTGACATGAATTTCATTACATCTAAAAGTAAGTCTCCTAAAAGCCACTGAACATAATTTTTATTAATCCTAATTTCTATTTAGTCTAATTTCTATTTACCCGAATTTCTATTTGTCATAATTTTTATTTACCCTAATTTCCACTTAACATAAATTTTATTTATCCGAAATTCCATTTATTATAATTTTTATTCAGCCTAAATTCCATTCAACCTAAATGTTACTTATCCGAAATTCCATTTGTCATAATATTTCTTTAGCCGAATTTTCAGATCACCGAATTTCCATGCGATATAATTTTCATTCATCCTAATTTCTATCGATACTAATTTTTATGTAACCGAATTTCTATTTAGTCTAATTTATATTTACCCGAATTTCCATGTGTCATAATTTTTATTTACCCTCAATTGCATTTAACCTAAATTTTATTTACTCGCATTTCCATTTGTCATAATTTTGATTTAGTCTAATTTTCATTCAACCTACATTTGATTTGTCCAAAATTCCATTTATCATAATTTTTATTTTTCCGAATGAGCGCCTAACCTAAAATTCATTTAATCGAAACACCATCTGTCATAATCTCCATCTGACCGAAATTACAAGTAACAGAAATTTAATTTCACCTAAAATGGTGTCCGACAATTTGATTGGCTGAATAATATCGCGAAATTCAAACCAGCCAATCAAATTGTCGGACGACATTTTAGGTGAAATTAAATTTCTGTTTCACTCAACTTGCCCAATAGTAATGTTCCCAATAGTAACATGTTCCAAATAGTAAAGACATTTCGTTCCCAATAGTAAACAGAATATTTCACAATTAACACTTTATAACTACTGCACATGCGTTGCGATCGGCATCTGATTGGCTGTATTTGTATTTGATGTGACGTTTGCGCAATTGATGTGAAATTTGAGGAAAGGGATTTTTTTACTATTGGGAACGGCTCTGTTTTCGACTTCTTTACTATAGGGGAAGTCGAGTGTACTTGGAATTTCGGTCAGGTGGAGATTATGGCAGATAGTGATGCATAACGATACGAGACACTCAATTGTCTTGCTCATTTCAAACGTTTGAGAAGCATTCTCAGAAATTGAGAATTTCATTCTGTCTTTTGTTTTTATCGTCTCATCTCATCTCATTTCTCGAATGAGTTATCGATGTAAAAAGTTACTGAAAATTGACTAATAAGGTTAACATAATATGCATGAAAGTTTGTTTCAAGTTAACACATGAAGTTAGTCGAAATCCGCAACCTTTTTAGAATAGGTTTATTGCTATAGTGATGACATTTTAATTTCAAATGTCAGTTTTCGTATTCAAAAAACAGTTGATATATGTACCATATACGATATATTCGAGCTTCCGAGAAACTCACTGATATGAGACGAGATGAGATGAGATTTAAAAAAAAAAAGACGAGAGCTTTTCTTGTTATTGCTCATTTATCAATTTTCTCGCTCAAATGCATCATTAATGGTAGATGGTGTTTCGATTAAATGAATTTTAGGTTAGATACTTATTCGAAAAAATAAAAATTATGACAAATGGAATTTCGGACAAATCAAATTTACGTTGAATAAAAATTAGACTAAATCAAAATTATGATAAATGGAAATTCGAGTAAATAAAATTTAGGGTAAATAAAAATTAAGACAAATGGAAATTCGGGTAAATATAAATTAGACTAAATAGAAATTCGGTTACATAAAAATTAGTATCGATAGAAATTAGGATGAATGATACTTATATCGCATGGAAATTCGGTGATCTGAAAATTAGTTTATGTAGAAATTAGGACAAATGAGAATTATGACAAATAGAAATTCGGCTGAAGAAATATTATGACAAATGGAATTTCGGATAAGTAAAATTTAGGTTGAATGGAATTTATGCTGAATAAAAATTATAATAAATGGAATTTCGGATAAATAAAATTTATGTTAAGTGGAAATTAGGGTAAATCAAAATTATGACAAATGAAAATTCGAGTAAATCAAATTTAGGTTAAGTGCAATTTTGGGTAAATAAAAACTATGAAAAATGGAAATTCCGGTAAATATAAATGAGACTAAATAGAAATTAGGATTAATAAAAATTATGTTCAGTGGCTTTTAGGTGACTTAATTTTAGGTGAAATGAAATTTATGTCAAGTGAAATTTGGGGAATATTCATGTGCCTCAGACTCCATAAGACCACTATAAAACTACCATAAAACTCTCTTGAAACCTCTTTAAATTTCGTAAAATACATTGTAAATCTTTAAAATTTCTTAAAATTCTATGAAATATGGTTAAATTTCTTAAAATTCCTAAAAAACTAATGACATCTCACTTTGAAATTCCTGAGAAATTCATAAAGTCCCAATAACTTTCGTAAAACACAGAGAAAATTGTTTTGGATAGGTAGGAATTGAAAGTTTACCAGACTGTTAGGTAAAGATGCATCTCATTTTGTACAGGTAAACTTCAACAACCTTGTAGAACAAAATTCTGAGCTAGGCCCTCTCTCCAATTGATACATTCGAGCACGCTAGAAAGTTGGGCAAAATTTGCCACAATACTTTTTTCCATGTAAAATTCTATGAAATTTTTCCCCTGCGCCATGCGCTGTAACGTGAGTATCATATTATAAATTTATTTAATAATAATAAGTATGTAAACAATTTCCCAGAAGTAAAGTTATTTCTCTTCGTATATTTGTTTCCATAAATTAAAAAGTGTGCATTTACCAAACAATTGAGATGTATATTGAATTGCTTCACTTTATGGTAAGTTTAGTATAAAAAAGTTCTTTAATTAGCAAGAGTTAACTTCGTGCCATTTTGTACTACCGAGTTTAGAATTTCGTCCACTTCTTGTTTGTTGACCAAGCAATCACTGTTTCACACAGTGACTGCATGGTAGGGTTCAGGTTTCAGTTCGTCTAACGACCCGGCATCAGAGCCAAAAACGAAGAGTTCTAGAGATCGGATATCTCAACTAACCCTAGACATTAATGATTCTCTAGACTGCTTACATTGCCTAAACTTCAGACGCCAATTAATATTCAGTACATTTGACATATGTATATTTCCTTCCCATTTTACGTCAAAGGAACGAAATGAACTTTCCTATTTATTTTTTATTTTCGAATCTTTGTTTTCATTATTATTTAAAATATATTTTACCTAATCTATTCATAAAATTAAAACTAATAAACTGAATTATAGAATTACAAAAAGTATTTATGTATATCACTAAAAGAGATTATTAAAAATTCGCCGAAAGGTAACATCTTATTTTCGCCTTTCGTTTTCCTCCTGTTTTTTGTGCACAATGAAAGCAAGTTAGAAAAGCTTGAACAATGACTTCATGAATATTTCAAATAAGAAAGTGTGAAGAAAGAATCTTTTTTTTCAACACTGTTTGTTTTACGACAAAAAAATTTCGAGATATTTTCCTTCTCTACTATTTTAAATCTTTTCCAATCTAATTTTCAATTTTACATATCAAAATACTCTATGAAAATAATACCTAATTTAATCTATTTAGCGATCAGTATTACTTATATTCGATGATATATTTAAAGAAAATTTGTATCTCAGTTTAATGCAAATTCAATGGACCGTTTTTGTTAGATTATATGATTAGCAATGCAACTGCTATTACGTAGGGTCGTTATTATTGCAGTTAGCCTGCTATAATAATAAAATGATTCAGTTCTGAAACTGCAATAACAAAAACACGATTTCGGTTGAATTTATGTTACAATAATAAAAGCTTACTAACATGGAGAAGAGAGCAACTGAGTCTGCGACCTCTGGCTTTTATGCTATTACTAGTTTTTTATTCGCACTCTTTCACATTTCGTCACATAGAAAATG
The DNA here is from genome assembly GCA_900474325.1 of Synergus umbraculus. NCBI lineage: Eukaryota > Metazoa > Arthropoda > Insecta > Hymenoptera > Cynipidae > Synergus > Synergus umbraculus. Next base: position 15,100 of record UCOK01017853.1, read on the forward strand.
AGAAAAAGAAATAATTTTAAGGGGGTCCTATATAAAATATAGTTTTCTCGAAAAACTGAAATTTTCAGTCCAACTACATTATAGTATTATAATAAGACTATTTTGAGTTTTATCAACGCAGTTCGTCCTACTTAAAGAAATGTAACAGATTTCTTGTTTATTGTTTTATCTAAACATTGCAGTTTTTGTTGAAAAATTAGGCTGTTCCACCACTGCGACAGGAAAGGTATGAAGGAGCATATAGATGCACTTGTTTTCTCACAGGTGTGAAGTATGTGCTGATAAAAAGTTCAAAAGTGGAGACGAATAGGCAATAATAATATCGCCATCGTACATACCGGAAAGCGTGCTTCCTTCTAAAATCTACATCCGATGTAGCTTCACAATGTCAGCGACAATCATTATTCGAGAAACCGGGGAATTTACGAGCATACTTCTAATTGTTTATACTATTTTCTTTTCCATTTCATAATTTCCGTGACATATCTTCGATAAACGATCGCATAATTCCCCATGGGAACGTTTATAATTCATTGTAACACTTAACCTTAGCTATGAATATAATATATATATATATATATATAT